>PISW01013968.1:0-23408 GCA_004023785.1 Mungos mungo
ATTCTAGTAAATCTTGAATGGTTTCTCACAATAACATATGAAATCGTCCTCCTACAGGTTTTCATGGTGACTAAAATTGAAATAGCTTAAAATTACAAAGTAAAACAGAAATCAAAACGACTGCATTTAAATACTGCATGGATTGATATTAAACTAAGTAACCTTTTCTCTTGAGGCAATGACCCCACTTATTTTTTTTTTTAAGGGTACTTATTTTGACACCGAGGAAGAGATACGGAGAGGGCATGAAAGCAGAGGAAGAGCAGAGAGAGGAGGACAGAGGATCCAAAGCAGGCTCCAAGCTGACAGCAGAGAGTCAGAGGCAAGGCAGGAACAAAGGGACTGTCCTCACATTACCTGAGCTGAAGTGGGATGCTTAATAGGCTGAGCCTCTCAGACAGAACTCTTAGTCTTTTTTTTTTTCTTTAATGAGGAAACCAGTACCACCCAGAAAACCAGATAAGCAGGACTGGCAGCACAAACAATTCCTGTCCAAACTAGGTGAATTCTGTATTTCCCTACAAACCCCCAGCCCTTTCCTCTGGGTGACCTTGCAGTTCTGAAGGTGTTAACCTGCCTCAGACCCCTCCGTCTGGCAAAACAAGAAAGCTACTGTTCCTCTTTATCCCACATTCCCTCTCTTCAGTTTCCTGTGGCTCTGAAGCACCAAGGTCACTTCTCAACAACGGAATGAATGTGTAGGACAGGAAAAAATTTTTCTTCATCAGTTCTCAATTCTTTGCCTGGCCTAGTAATTGACCTATTATAAGACAGATTCATAAGAGAAAAAAGGCTTAAGTATAGGAATATCAACAAGATGAGCGTCAGGCAAATGATGCTTAGGTGCCATTGTGACTTATGGAGAGGTGTAGAGATTTAGAATTTCAAAGAGGGGGAAACACATTCACAGGAAAAAGAAAAGAATTAATGTTGGGCAAGGAAATATTTGTCATGGCAGGCAGGAAACTCTTTTTAAAAGGTGCCTCTCTGGATCAGGTGAGGAGCCAAGATGGTAGAGAGGAAGGGAGCGCTGTAAACTTTGTCTGCCACATCTATCGAACAGAGAAGGGCATTACTCCCACCTGCAAGAGCAGAAGGAGAGGGGCACCTGAGTGGCTCAGTCACTTAAGCGTCCAGCTTCGGCTCAGGTCATGATCTCATGGTTTGTGGGTTGGAGCCCCTCTTCAGGCTCTGTGCTGACAGCTAGCTCAGAGCCTGGAGCCTGCTCTTGATTCTGTATCATCCTCCGTCTCTGGCCCTCCCCTACTCGTGCTGTCTCTCACTGTCTCTCCCAAAAAATAAATAAATAAAAAACTTTAAAAAAAAGTGCAGAAGGAGAAAACACAGATTCCAGAAAGAAGACACCCTCAAAGATGCCTGAGTGAGTGACTGCGAACTCGGGAGATTGGAAAGCAGGCCAGCCCGAGACGGGCAGGGGAGGCGGGAGCCCCAGCCCAACACGGGGAAAGTGCGTGGAGCGTGAGAGAGAAAGGGAAGAGACAGAGAAAGTGAACACACTCATACTACTGTCTCTGGAGAAGAGAGACAGAACATTTAACTCCACTCAGAGAAACAAACTCTCACTCCGTATATAACTGCTGGGTAGCTCAAATCCCAAACCCTGATTGCACAAGGGAAAGAACAGCTTCCAGCCCCGCGCCATCCAAGTGGGGGGTTGGTGGCCGAGGCAGCGGCTCCAGGGGCGCTCACCTCAACCTTGGCAGCAGGAGTGGGGGCACATACCTCATTTCTTCAGCTCATCTCACCCCTGGCATTGGCCAGGCAAATCCTGAACCCCGGGTGCCAACAGGAAAAAACTAGCTCCCACCACTACGAGATCCTGGCAGGGAGTTGGTAGCAGTGGAGTGGAGTGTGTGTGCTCCCGCTGCAGGAGCGCGGAGCTCATTTCCAGCAATGCCTGGCGCCTTGCGCAGCAGCAGCGCGAATGGCTGTGGTGCCAAAAGAAACTGATCCCTACCCCTACGTGATCCCTATCCCGGCTGGGGGCTGGGAGTTGATGGTGGAGCCTGTTAGGGCTCCACCTCGCCTCCTGCTGTGCACCTAACTTTAGGCAGCACACCTCGCCTTCTGCTGCTCACCTCGCCTCAGGCAGCGGCAGCACAAATCCCAGCTGGCACCAAGAGAGACTGTCCCCTCCCCCTACGAGATCCTGGTTAGGAAGCCAACCACTGGTTGAGGTCAAGGAGGTTGTTTCCTACTTTCTCCTCGAGCCTTTTGATGGCTTCTGTCTCACATTCAGGTCCTTCAGCCATTTTGAGTTGATTTTTGTGTATGGTGTCAGAAAGGGGTCTAGTTTCATTCTTCGGCATGTGGCTGTCCAGTTCTCCCAGGACCACCTGCTAAAGAGGCAGTCTATTTTCCATCAAATACTCTATCCTGTTTTGTCAAAAATTAATTGGCCGTACATTTGTAGGCCCAGTTGTGGGTTCTCTATTCTATTCCATTGGTCTATGTGTCTGTTTTTGTGCCAATACCATACTGTCTTGATGATCCTTGACCTCCACCACAGCAATTAAAAGTAACGGGAAGGACAAATATCTATCATGTGCCTGGAAGCCAGAAGTAAAAACGGAGTAGCCATATTTATATCAGACTAACTAGACTTTAAAGTAAGGGCAGTAACACGAGATGAAGAAGGACATTATATAATAATGACAGGGTCTCTCCATCAGGAAAAGCTAACAATTATAAATATCAATGCGCCAAACTGGAGAGTGCCCAAATACAGAAAACAATTAATCACAGACAGAAACCATCTTATTGATAAGGATGTGCTAATTGCAGGGGACTTTAATACTCCTCTGACAGCAATGGATAGATCAACCAGACAGAAAATCACTAAATAAACAATGGACCAGAACAACACATTGGAACACATGGAACTGATAGATATATTTAGAACTCTGCATCCTGAAGTGAGGAAATTCAACTTCTTTTCGATGGCACATGGCACATCCAAGGTAGATCACATACTGGGACATAAAGCAGCCCTCCATAAGTATAAATGAATAGAGATCATTCCATGCACACTTTCAGATCACAATGCTATGAAACTTGAAATTAACCACAGGAACAAGTCTGGAAAACCTCCAAAAATGTGGAGGTTAAAAACCACCATACTAAAGAATGATTGGGCTAATCAGGCAATTAGAGAAGAAATTAAAAATATATGGAAACCAATGAAAACGAAATACAACAATCAAGATCTCTTGGACGCAGCCAAGGCAGTCCAAAGAGGAAAGTATATTGCAATCCAGGCCTATTTCAACAAATTACAAAAAGCGCAAATTCAAAGTCTAACAGAGCACCTACTGGAACTAGAAGGGGAGCAGCAAGAGCACCCTTAACCCAGGAGAAGAAAAGAAATAATAAAGATCAGGGCAGAAATAAACAATATAGGATCCAAAAGAACAGTCAAGCAGACCAACGAAATCAAGAGTTGGTTCTTTGAAAAAATAAACAAAATCCATAAACCTCTAGCCAGACTCCTCAGAAAGAAAAGAGAGAGCACCCAGATAGACAAAATCATGAATGAAAAAGGATCTATTACAACCAATCCCTTAGAAATACAAGCAATCATCAGAGATTACTGTGAAAAATTATATGCCAACCAACTGAACAACCTAGAAGAAATGGACAAATTCCTCAATGCACATGCACTGCCAAAATTCAAACAGGAAGAGATAGAAAGCATGAATGGACCGATAACCAGTGAGGGAATCGAATCTGGTATCAAACATATTACAACACATAAGAGCTCAGGGCCGGATGACTTCCCAGGGGCATCCTACCATACATTTAAAGCAGAGCTAGAGAGAGTCTGAACACACCCATAGAACTGTCTCTGGGGAAGAGGCAAAGAAGCTTGCCTGCACTTGGAGAGGGAAACCCACTCCATAGATAACTGCTGGCTAGCCGGCATCCCGAACCAGGGTAGGGCAAGGGAAAGAACAGCTTCCAGCCCTCAGCCATCTTGGCGGGGAACCAGCAGTGGCAGCAGCTGGGCCAGGGGTGCGCGGCGACGGCTGTGCCTGGGGCCTGCACTTCACAGCTTTGCAGACGCGCGCACTGCGAAACTGGTTTTGGGAACGGGACTACGCACCTCATTTCCACGGCGCATCTCGCTCCCTGCACTGGCTGCATGAATCCCGAATCCCGGGTGCCCACAGGAAAAGGTAGGGTCAACACCTGCGCGACCCCCGAAGGGGAGTCGGCGGCGGTAGGAGGCCTGGGCGCGCGCCTAGGCTGCTGGAGCTCCCAGCCCATTTCCAGCAGCACACAGCACCTGGAGCAACAGCTATTGGAAGCCAAGAGAGACTCAATTTTTTTTTCTTTCTTTCCCCCATTGCAATCGCCATCCTGGCTGGGGGTGGGGACTATGCAATTGAGTCTTTGAAGGTGCACACTTCTAGTCCAGCTGCTCATTTCGCCTCAGGCAGGGGCAGCTGAAATCTCTGCCTGAGCCAAGACAAACTGATCCCTCCCCCTAAGAAGCAAGCCACCAAAACAATTACATTTCATCTGTGATAGCACAAACGTGCACGGACTGGAATTTTGAACCGAGGCTAGCCTGGAAAATACAATTCGGCTCAACTGCGGCCCAAGGAGATCGGACTCATTAGAGTGCTGACCTTGCTTACTTTAGCTGAGCTTGGCATGCCTCCATTCTAATCTCTGTACACACCAAGGCAGAGCCTCTGAGAGCAGCCCCCAAGACCTACCACATCAAACCAAGCCTATTCACGAGGGGGAACCACTGCTTCTTTTTTTTTTTTTTAATTTTATATATATAAAAAAATTTTTTTTATTTCCTCACCTTTTTCGTACTTATTTCTTTGTCATTATTGCCTTTTTATCCTTCTTCTTTACTTACCTCTTTTAAATTTTTACTCCCTATTTTCCTTTCTCCTTTCTCCCTTACTTGTTCACCTTCTTGCAACCCAGATATATACTCCAATATCTCATCCTTCCTTCTCCCCTCAACTGGTCATACACTTTTAAACTGTCTACGGTCCTTTGTTATCTCTGACACCCTTTTCTATTTTTTTAATTTTTTTCCTCTTTCTCTTTTCTTTTTATTTACTCTTCTTCTCTTCTCTTCATCTCTTTCTTTCCCATTTTCTTTCTTTTCTTTCACCCCTTTAATGTGTTTCATTGTTTGATTTGTCTGTGTGTATGTGGGCTTCTGTTCCCTCTGTGTTTGTCTGTCTGTTTTCCTTCTTAGGACTACACCAAGAAACAGGCCAAAGTGTGCAAGAAGGCAAGTCCCAAATATTGCAGAAGAGGGAATTAAAATACTCACAGGCACAACAAGAGAAACCGAGAGACACCATTAAGAGAATATTTCCTGAAATGACAGGCCCTGGACAGTCAATAAGCCTCCTTTAGCAGAGAAATATTATTAGGTGCACAGTGCACAGCGAGCTTTCTAAAGGTGACAAGAGACAGAAAACTGGCAAAAATGATAAAACGAAGAAACTCTCCCCTGAAGAACTTCCAGGGGGAAGTCACAGCGACAGGACTGCTCAAGGCAGATCTAGACAACATATCAGATCAAGAATTTAAAAAGCTTGTCATAAGATTAATCGCTGGGGTTGAGAAAAGCATCAAAGAATCAACTGATGAGCTAAAAAAGGCTATAGGTGAGGTGAATCACAAACTGGATGCAGCCACCTCAAGGATTGACTAGGCAGAGAGAAGAATAGATGAATTAGAAGGTATAGTTATAGCAAAAGAGGAAGCTGGAAAAAAGACAGAGAAATTAATCCAGGAACAGGAAGGGAGAATTCGAGATCTGAGTGATACAATTAAACGGAACAACATCCGTCTCATAGGAATTCCTGAAGAGGAAGACAGAGAGAAAGGGCCTGAAGGGATACTTGACCAAATTATAATGGAGAATTTCCCAAATCTGGGAAAAGAAATAGACATTCAAATTCAAGAGGCACAAAGAACCCCCTTAAGACGTAATTTGAATCGGCCTTCAGCACGACATATCATAGTAAAACTGGCAAAATATAAAGATAAAGAGAGGATTCTGAAAGCAGCTAGGGAGAAAAGGGCCCTCACATACAAAGGGAAACCGATCAGAGTGGTTACAGACCTATCTAATGAAACCTGGCAGGCCAGGAAGGAATGGCAGGAAATCTTCAATGTGATGAGCAGGAAAAATATGCAGCCAAGAATCCTCTACCCATCAAGCATGTCTTTCAAAATAGTAGGACAGATAAAGGTTTTCCCAAATAAACAAAAATTGAGAGAATTCATGACCACCAAACCAGCCCTGCCGGAAATCCTAAGAGGGACACTATGAGGGAAAGATTGCAAAGAATACAAGGTGCCAAAGACACCACTATAAACATGAACTCGAGGGAGAACACAATGACTCTAAACCCACATTTTTCGATAATAACATGGAATGTAAATGGACTGAATGCTCCATTCAAACGACACAGGGTAGCAGAATGGATAAAACAACAAAACCCATCTATTTGCTGTCTACATGAGACGCATTTTCGACCGGAAGACAACTTCAGTTTGAAAGTAAAGGGATGGAGAAATATCTATCAGGTGACTGGAAGCCAAAAGAAAGCTGGAGTAGCCATACTAATATCAGACAAACTGGACTTTAAAGTAAAGGCAGTAACAAGAGATGAAGAAGGACATTATATAGTAATTACAGGATCTCTCCACCAGGAAGAGCTAACAATTATAAATATCTATGCGCCTAACTCAGGAGCACCCAAATACATAAAACAATTAATCACAGAAAGAAAGAATCTTATTGACAAAAATGTGCTAATTGCAGGGGACTTTAATACTCCACTGACAGCAATGGATAGATCAACCAGACAGAAAATCACTAAGGAAACAATGGACCTGAACGACACATTGGAACAGATGGAACTGATAGATATATTTAGAACTCTGCATCCTGAAGTGAGGAAATTCAACTTCTTTTCGAGTGCACATGGCACATTCTCCAAGATAGACCACATACTGGGACATAAAGCAGCCCTCCATAAGTATAAACAAATAGAGATCATACCATGCACACTTTCAGACCACAATGCTATGAAACTTGAAATGAACCACAGGAAAAAGTCTGGAAAAACTCCAAAAATGTGGAGGTTAAAAACCACCCTACTAAAGAATGATTGCGTTAATCAGGCAATCAGAGAAGAACTTAAAAAATATATGGAAACCAACAAAAACGAAAACACAACAATCCAAAATCTCCGGGACACAGCCAAGGCAGTCCTAAGAGGAAAGTGTATTGCAATCCAGGCCAATCTCAACAAACTAGAAAGAGCGCAAATTCAAAATCTAACAGAGAACCTACTGGAACTAGAAAGGAAGCAGCAAGAGCACCCCAAACCCAGCAAAAGAAAAGAAATAATAAAGACCAGGGCAGAAATAAACAATATAGAATCCAAAAGAACAGTAGAGCAGATCAACGAAACCAAGAGTTAGTTCTTTGAAAAAATAAACAAAATCGATAAACCTCTAGCCAGGCTCCTCAGAAAAAAAAGAGAGAACACTCAGATAGACAAAATCATGAACGAAGAAGGATCTATTACAACAAACCCCTTAGAAATTCAAGCAATCATGAGATTACTATGAAAAACTATATGCCAACAAACTGGACAACACAGAAGAAATGGACAAATTCCTAAATATACATGCACTACCAAATTTCAAACAGGAAGAGATAGAAAGCATGAATAGACCAATAACCAGTGAAGAAATTGAATCCGTTATCAAAAATCTCCCAACGAATATAACCCAGGGTCAGATGGCTTCCCAGGGGAATTCTACCAAACATTTAAAGCAGAGCTAATACCCATTCTTCTCAAACTATTGCAAACAATAGAAATAGAAGGAAAGCTTCCAAACTCATTCTACGAAGCCAGCATCACCTTGATACCCAAACCAGACAGGGACCCAGCCAAAAAAGAGAACTACAGACCAATATCCTTAATGAATACAGATGCAAAAATACTCAACAAGATACTAGCAAATCGAATTCAACAGCATATAAAAAAATTATCCATCATGATCAAGTGGGATTCATTCCTGGGTTACAGGGATGATTCAATATCTGCAAATCTATCAATGTGATCCATCACATTAACAAAAGAAAAGATAAAAACCATATGATCCTGTCGATAGATGCAGTAAAAGCATTTGACAAAATACAGCACTCTTTCTTAATAAAAACCCTTGAGAAAATCGGAATAGAAGGAACTTACCTAAACATTATAAGAGCAGTTTATGAAAAATCCACAGCTAATATCATCTTCAATGGGGAAAAACTGAGAGCTTTCCCCCTGAGATCAGGAACACGACAGGGGTGTCCACTCTCACCACTGTTGTTTAACATAGTGCTGGAAGTTCTAGCATCAGCAATCAGGCAACAAAAAGAAATAAGAGGCATCAGAATTGGCAAGGAAGAAGTCAAACTTTCACTATTTGCAGATGACATGATACTCTACATGGAAAACCCAATCGACTCCACCAGAAGCCTTCTAGAACTGATCAAGGAATTCAGTAAAGTCGCAGGATACAAAATCAATGTACAAAAATCAGTCCCATTCCTATACACCAAAAATGAAACAGCCGAAAGAGAAAATAAGAAACTGATCCCACTCACGATTGCACGAAAAACCATCAAATACCTAGGTTTAAACCTAACCAAGGATGTAAAAGACCTATATGATGAAAACTATAGAAAACTTATGAAAGAGATTGAAGAAGACACCAAGAAATGGAAAAATATTCCCTGTTCATGGATCGGAAGAAGAAACATTGTAAAAATGTAATTACTACCCAAAGCAATCTACACATTCCATGCAATCCCCATCAAAATTGCACCAATATTCTTCTCAAAACTAGAACAAACTATCCTCAAATTCGTATGGAACCACAAAAGACCCCGATTAGCCAAAGTTATATTGAAGAAGAATAACAAAACGGGAAGCATCACAATCCCAGACTTTAGCCTCTACTACAAAGCTGTCATCATCAAGACAGTTTAGTATTGGCACAAAAACAGACACATAGACCAATGAAATAGAATAGAGAACCCAGAACTGGGCCCTCAAATGTACGGTCAATTAATTTATGACAAAGCAGGAAAGAGTATCCGATGGAAAAAAGACTGCCTCTTTAGCAGGTGGTGCTGGGAGAACTGGACAGCCACATGCAGAAGAATGAAACTAGACCACTCTCTTACCCCATACACAAAAATAAACTCAAAATGGCTGAAGGACATGAATATTAGACAGGAAACCATCAAAACCCTCGAGGAGAAAGTAGGGAAAAACCTCCTAGACCTCCACCGCAGCAATTTCCTACTCGACACATCCTCAAAGGCAGGGGAAATTAAAGCAAAACTGAAACCTTGGGACCTCATCAAGATAAAAAGCTTCTGCAAGGCAAAGGAAACAATCAAGAAAACTAATAGGCAACCGACAGAATGGGAAAAGATAGTTGCAAATGACATATCAGATAAAGGGCTAATATCGAAAATGTACAACGAACTCACCAAACTTCACACTCACAAAGCAGATAATCCAGTGAAGAAATGGGCGGAAGACATGAATAGACACTTCTCCAAAGAGGACATCCAGATGGCCTACAGACACATAAAACGATGCTCAACATCACTCATCATCAGGGAAACACAAATCAAAACCACACTGAGATACCACCTCGCGCCAGTCAGAGTGGCTAAAATGTGCAAATCAAGAGCCTATAGATGTTGGCGAGGGTGTGGAGAGACGGGCACCCTCCTACACTGTTGGTGGCAATGTAAACTGGTGTAGCCGCTCTGGAGAACAGTGTGGAGGTTCCTCAAAAAACTATACATAGAACACCCTTATGACCCAGCAATAGCATTGCTGAGGATTTACACAAGAGAGATAGAAATGCTGATGCATAGGAGCACATGTACCCCAATGTTCAGAGCAGCAATGTCAACAATAGCCAAAACATGGAAAGAGCCTAAATATCCATCACCTGACGAATGGATCAAGAAGATGTGGTATATATACATGATGGAGTACTATATGGCAATGAGAGGGAAGGACATATGGCCCTTTGTAGGAAAGTGGATGGACCTTGAGGGTGTCATGCTGAGTGAAGTAAGCCAGGCAGAGAAGGACAGATACCATATGTTTGCACTCATAGGTCTAGCAGGAAAACATGAGAGACCTAATGGAGAACACGGGGGAGCAGAGGAGGGAGAGAGAGTTTGGGAGAGAGAGGGATGTAAAACTTGAGAGACTATTGAATGCTGAAAATGAACTGAGAGTTGAAGGGGAAAGGGGAGGGGGGAAAAGAGGTGGTGGTGAGGGTGAAGGGCACTTATGGGGAAGAGCACGGGATGTTGTATGGAAAACAAGTTGACAATAAAGTATTATGAAAAAAAAATAAAGCAGAGCTAATACCCATTCTTCTCAAACTATTCCAAAAAATAGAAATGGAAGGAAAACTTCCAAACTCATTCTACAAAGCCAGCAATACCTTGATACCCAAACCAGGCAGAGACCCAGCACAAAAAGACAACTACAGACCAATATCCCTAATGAATACAGATGCAAAAATACTCAACAAGATACTGGCAAATCGAATTCAACAGCATACGAAAAAAAATTATTCATCATGATATAGTGTGATTCATTCCTGGGTTACACGGCTCGTTCAATATTCACAAATCTATCAATATGATCCACGACATTAATGAAAAAAGGTTAAAAACCATATGATCCTGTCAATAGATGCAGAACAAGCATTTGACAAAATACAGGAACTGTTCTTAAAAAAAAAAAAACACAACCCTTGAGAAAGTCGGAATAGAAGAAACTTACCTAAACATCATAAAAGCAGTTTATGAAAAGCCCACAGCTAAAATCATCCTCAATGGGAAAAAACTGAGAGCTGTCCCCCTGAGAGCAGGAACACGACAGAGGTGTCCAATCTCACCACAATTGTTTAACATAGTGCTGCAAGTCCTAGCATCAGTAATCAGACAACAAAAGGATTGGCTAAGAAGAAGTCAAACTTTCCCTTTTCACAGATGACATTATACGCTACTTGGAAAACCCAGCAGACACCACCAGAAGCCTTCCAGAACTGATCAAATAATTCAGTAAATTTGCAGGGACAAAATCAGTGTACAGAAATCAGTTGCATTCCTAATCACCAAAAATGAAACAGCGGAAAGAGAAATCAAGAAACTGAACCCATTCACAATTGCACGAAAAACCATAAAGTACCCAGGAGTACACCTAACCAAGGATGTAAAAGACCTATATGATGAAAGCTATAGAAAACTTCTGAAAGAGACTGAAGAAGACACCAAGAAATGGAAAAACATTCCCTGTTCCTGGTTCGAAAGAATAAACATTGTGAAAATTTCATTACTACCCAAAGCTATCTACACATTCAATGCAATCCCCATTAAAATTGCACCAACATTCTTCTCAAAGCTAGAACACACTATCCTCAAATTCGTATGGAACCACAAAGACCCCGAATAGCCAAAGTCATAGTGAAGAAGGACACCAAAGCGGGAGACATCACAATCCCAGACTTTAGCCTCTACTACAAAGCTGTCATCATCAAGACAGTATGGTATTGGCACAAAAACAGACACATAGACCAATGAAATAGAATAGAGAACCCAGAACTGGGCCCACAAATGAATCGCCAATTAATTTTGACAAAACAGGATAGAGTATCCGATGGAAAAAACGACTGCCTCTTTAGCAGGTGGTGCTGGGAGAACTGGACAGCCACATGCAGAAGAATGAAACTAGACCACTTTCTTACACCATACACAAAAATCAACTCAATATGGCTGATGGAGCTACATGTGAGACAGGAAACCATCAAAACCCTCGAGGAGAAAGTAGAAAACAACCTCCTTGACCTCCACCACAGCAATTTCCTACTGGACACATCCCCAAATGCAAGTGAAATGAAAGCAAAACTGAACTCTTGGGACCTCATGAATATAAAAAGCTTCTGCACTGCAAAGGAAACAATGAAGAAACACTAAGAAAACGAATATACTGTTAATTTATACTAAATATTACTGTCTCTGTGCTTACGTAAGGATAGGTTCTCCACCTTCATACGCCTTACAAACAATGTTTGACGCCTTAGGCAATGATGAGGACAGAAAACATCTCCTCCATTTTTATGGCTGAGTAATATTCCGTGGTGTATATATACCACTTGTGCTTTCTCCATTCATCGATTGATGGTCACTGGATTCATTCCATTTCATCGTTTTTATAAATAATGCTGCAATAAATCCTCAGGGTGCATACATATGTTTTGGTATATTTTTGACTGTATTTCTGTTTTTAATTTATTTATTTAAATTCAAGTTAGTGGGAGTGCCTCTGTGTTTCACTTGTTTAAGCATCTGACTCTTGGTTTTAGCTCAAGTCAAGATCTCAGGGTTTGTGAGTTTGAGCCTGGCTTTGGACTCTGTGCTGACACCAGGGAGCCTGTTTGTATTCCTTCTCTTTCTCTCCCTGTCTCTGGTCTGGCTCAGTCTCTCTTTCCCTCCCCTGCTCACTAAATCTCAAAATAGATGAATAAGCTTACAAAAATAAATAAATTCAAGTTACTTCACATACTCTCTAGTATTGGTTTCAGGACTAAACCTCAGGGATTCATCATATACATATGACCCTTGTGCTCATCTCCTTAATCTCCAACACCCTATTAGCTTATCCCCCCCACGTCCTCTGCAATAACACTACGTTTTTTCTCTGTAATTAAGTGTCTTAAGGTTTGCCTCCCTCTCTGTTTTTATTTTATATTTCCTTCCCTTCCCCTATATTCATCTGTTTGTTTCCTAAATTCCACACATGAGTGAAATCCTATATTTGTCCATCGCTACTGACTATTCACACCTAGTAAAATACACACTAGCTCAGCTTATTGCAATAAGCAGGATTTCATTCTTTGTGATCACCAAATAATATTCCATTGTATATCTATACCACATCTTCTTTGTCTATTCATCAGTTGATGAACATTTGGGCTCTTTCCAAAATTTGACTATTCTTGATAGAACACTATAAACATTGGGGTGCAGGTGCGCCTTCAAATCAGGATTTTGGTATCCTTTGAGTGAATACCTAGTAGAGATATTACTGGGTCATAAAGTAATACTATTTTTAATCTGATGAGGATCCTCCATACTGTTTTTCAGAGGGGCTGCCCCAGTTAGCACTCTCACCAGCGGTGCAAAATAATTTCCCTTTATCCATGTCCTTGCCAATACCTGTTCCTGGAGTTGTTAATTTTAGCCACCAGGTGTGAGGTGGTAGCTCATTGTGGGTTTGATCTGTAATTCCCTGATGGTGGACAACGTTGAGCATCTTTCAATGTGTCTGTTAGCCATCTGGGAGCTTTCTCTGGAAAAGTGTCTCTTCATGTCTTCCGCACATTTCTTCACTGGATTATTTGTATCTGACGTGTTGAACTTGATAGCTTTTTTAGAGCTTTTGATACTAATGGTTTATTCCATATATCATTTGCAAATATCTGCTTCCATTTCATTGGTGGCCTTTTAACTTTGTTGATTGTTTTCTGTACTCAGCAGACGTTTATAATCTTGATGAGGTCCCAATTGTCATTTTTGTTTTCATTTCCCTTACGTCCAGCGACAAGTCTAGTAAGAAGTTGCAGTAGCAAAGGTCAAAAAGGTGGCTTCCTGTGCTCACATCTAAAATGTTGATGCTTTTCTGTCTCACATTTAGATCTTCCATTCATTTAAAATTCATTTGTACATATGGTATAAGAACCTGTTTCACATTCATCCTTCTGCATGCTGCAGTCCAGTGTTCTCAGCACCACTTGCTGAAAAGACTCTCTCTGTTCCATTGGATATTCTTTACTGCTTTGTCGAAAAGCAGTTGGCCATAGATTCGTGGGTCCAATTCTGGATTCTGTATTCTGTTCCAGTAATCTCTGGGTCTGCTCTTCTGCCAGAACCATGCAGTTTGATGAGTCGTTTTGTAATACAGTTTGAAGTCTGGAATTGTGCTGCCTCCAGCTTTGCTCTTCTTTCTCAACATGACATTGGGTTCTACTGAATACTAGAGATGAACCATGGACTGAGGGGGGAGGGGGAGGGGGGAGGGGGTGATGGTCATGCTGGGGGGCATTTGTGGGGAGAAGCACTCGGTGTTATATGGAAACCAATTTGACAATAAACTATTAAAAAAAAAACATGACATTGGGTTCTTGAGTTAATTTTATATTTTGGATGCAAATTCCAAGAGCCCTGGCCAGCATAGGCCAATTTAGGTCCAGGACAGCTTCACCTAGGAGATGGACTCTGAAGTGTCAGACACTTACCAGGACCTCAGTATATTGTTAAAATCTCCACCCACTGGGGAGCCCAGCCTTCGTTAATACAACATACGATATGCGTTTCAGCTTCTTTCCTCAGTGTACATGTGCTTGCACTTGCCATATACACACCCCTACATAGGATGACAAAACTCCCCTATCAGGTATTCATTGTAATCCTGAATCAAAGAAAGTACTTACCCCTGTCAACTTTGGTAGTTGTCCCCCCAATCCCTTCATTCGTTGCAAAGTTTCCTTTGAGTGACAATTCCAACTAGTGCATTCTCTCCCTGTCCCTCACCATGGAGGCAACTCATGCTAGCTAAGATACAGGAGGTCATCGTCACCCTAGAAGAGGAGGTGTCCATAGCTCTCTAGCATCACATTCCTGTACACTTCCTGCTGAGGGCGGCACAGTCATTCCCAGTCCTCCTGAGGGAATTCTATGGCCACATCCATGAATGCCAGCAGCCCCTGCAATAAGTGCCACAGTTACCATGTGGACAGGGCAGTGTTCATAATGGCACCTCAGATGAAAGAAGGAGGTGGGATAAATGGTTCTGGCTTAGGTGAGATTCTTCTTTCTGCAGTAAGATCATTTTTAACAGTTGTAACCTTTACATCTTTTCTATCTTTGAGGTAGTAAGGTGGCATATGTTTCACAGAACCACTGTGAACACTCTATTCCTGCCAGATAAACTGCTAACTGAAGGTGCCGACAGAGGCACACACATGTTTGAGGACTGCATTTATATCATGCAGTATAAGTTGTGTCTATTTCCTCGTTTGAAAGTCTTAGTGGGTTAGAGATGTAGTTATCCAATTATGTATTTCTTATTCTCTGGATGTTTACATATTTTGAGAACGAAAGACAGATCATGAGCAGGGGAGGGGTAGGCAGTGTGGGCAGGAGACGCAGAATCCAGGGCAGGCTCAAGGCTCCAAGATGGTAGCACAGATTCTGACACAGGGCTTGACCTCAGGAACCGTGAGATCATGACTGGCACTCAAGTCGAACACTCAACTGACTGAGCCACCTGTACAGGCACCCCTCTACGTATCAGGTTCTCATATGAATTAGAAATTCAGAATAGTGATGTTGAGATCAGGATTTGTCTGATTCAGGAGTTAGAATGGGAAACTGAGTCTGCATTTCAAAGAAGGTATTAGCAAATAACAAACAGGTAGAATTCCATGGAAAGAATTATCAAAGAACAAGAAATGAGTGGGGTTTATATGCAATCCAGATTGTACAGGTTAAAGCAAGACAGCCAATAGCAGTACTTTTTGAGCATTTGTAATGACTATATTCCAAAAGTTAACCTACATCAATGCGCACGCGCGCACACACACACACACACACACACACACACACACACACGGGCTTGGGGACATATAATTCTTCCCTTTTGTAGAATATTTTGTCCCGCATCCAGTAAATGTAAGAAACTAGATGTTTTTTCAGTAGCCATTTCACTAATTTGAGACAGAGAAACAACAAGTGGGCAGAGAGGCATTGGGAAAGATTAAATTCTGCAGGGGGCTCTGCACTGAGAATACAGCCTGCTGAAGATTCTCGATCCTATCTCTGCAGATTCTGGTTCTTCCAAGTGTCATGGAGGAATTACACAACTTCCTCACCTCATGGGAAAAATGTAGTCTGTTTTTTTCCATGACACTTGTTTATAAATTCATGCCTTGGAGTGTTATGAGGATTTAGAAGGCTCTGGAGTCCAACTCAGCAGGTGGAGTGGTCCCTGAAGGATGGACGGAATCTGCGAAAGGGAGTGAGAGAACTTCAAGTTTCTTTCTGATCACCAGGCAGGCATCTCTGCTCTGCTTCTGTAGCTTTCTGTATAGTGACAGGTACAAAGAGCAGAAAGAGCAGCGTGTGTTTTGTAAATGATTTGTCGTAGATAACTTTTACAATTTTCCAGAACGTGGATTCTGCAGAAGTTACAATTCTAATCTTAGTAGTAATGATTGTCTTAAAAAACTTAGCTACATGCACTCATGCCATATAATGCTTTCATTATATGGGAAGGGCAGGTATTTTTTCTTTTTACTTTTTTCATGGTTTTTATTATTTATTTTTGAGAGACAGAGACAGTGCGAGCAGGGGAGGGTCAGAGAGAGAGGGAGACACAGAATCCGAAGCAGGCTCCAGGCTCTGAGCTAGCTGTCAGCACACAGCTCAACACGGGGCTCAAACCTATGATCTGTGAGATCATGACCTGAGCCAAAGCCCGCTGCTCAACTGACTGAGCCACCCAGGCGCCCCAAAATGTCTTTGTTTTGAGAGAGAGACAGAACACGGTAGGGGCAGAAAGAGAATAGAAAGAGCACACTAATCAAGCTCTGTACTGACAGCGTGAAGGGCAAGGCATGGGTCATACACACAAACCATGAGATCATGACCTGAGCTCAAACCAAGACAGAGATGCTTAACTGACTAAGCCACCATGTTCCTGAATGTGTATCTTTCAATATGACATATTTTCTTTGCAAAACATTTACCTGAGCATGGGGTTTTGCAGACAGTTTCACAGTGGCAGCTAACATGTTTGATGGTTTTTCAAGAAACTGGCGCCCCTGATGGTCCATGCAGAATCTCTAAGTGGCATTAGGGATAGGCCATTAATCCTGCCCCAGTAAGTCATGCTTTAATGAAACCCCAGGAGGGGAGATCCTTTAACAAGGCAAGGTGAAAACCCATAAAATATCTAGAATCATGCCCACAACCTGTAGCCAGAGTTAACTGACGTAGAGGCTTTTTACGCTAGAATGTTCTGTCCAGGGACAGGAAGCATCACAACTGCCTCAAGGATACTGCTCCAGAAGAACAGGTCTATGCTCCACCTGATGGCCCAGAGTCAGCCTAAGGTCTCTGGCCGTTGAATCCCTATGGGGCCATCAGTTCATTCTCACTAGGGACACTCTCTGCAGCAACAAGGACTCATTGGAATATTTGGGGACGTCCCATGGAGACTGGGGTTAGGATGGCACTAGAATCTGAACCTGCTTCCCTCTCAGAGGAAGAGGAGTGAGTCATCCAGTGTCCTCTCCTCGTTCCATAGAAGGAAGTTCCTTCATGGTGCCCAGGTGAGACTCATTCCAATCTCCTTTTACTATTTTGAGAACACTGAGCATGTGTAGAGTTGCAAACAGATAGAAACTGATTGTTTGTATGGCATCTTGTCATTCAAATAAAGGATGAAGAGACATGATTCCTGCCATGTAGGGATTTTAAGAACAGAGCAAATGGGTACATTGTTGAATTCAGGATTGTGGAGAGAATGAGAGGAAGAGGTGATGTCCAGGGGACTTGGCTGCAGATGGGCCAGTTTCCTTTCTGTGTTGTGGTGTGAGATGTGGTGTCACTTCTGATGGTCATCCATGAAACAAAGAGTTGTTCTTTTTTTGTTTTAAGAGTTTTTCTTAGCAGCAGTAGTAGTGGCATTTATTTTACATTCTCATTAAGAATGCAAGTTTTCTAACATAATTGTAGTTCGCGTGTGGGCACACAGAAGCAAGGACTCGAGGGTAAGAGAATGAGGAAAAGAAAAGAGAATCAAAGGATGCGAACTGGAGGGACAGCATGAGTGATGCCCATATTGCCACTTCATTTCACATTTGCAAGAAGTTTTATACAAACAGCCACAATTAAGAGAAGGTTTTTTCTAGACAAAACTTGTTCTGATTTCATGATTGTTGTTGTGCCATATTCCTGGGAAGTTCACACTCTCTACTTATTGTTACTATAAGAGTGCCAAAGTGTGAGGGACATTTGTACAATAACATTTCAATCCAAGAAGCGTGAAGGACATTGGTGCAAAAACATCTTAACTCAAGTGAATTAACCTCTGAGGAACTGGATCAGTGGCAAGGGTTGTAAGGGCCCGAGAGCTTTGCTCGATCACACTCTCCTTATTGGCTCCTTGCTGCTGCTTCCCACAATTGTCCCAGAAAATTCTGTTTATGTAAAGTTGATTTCTATTTTATTTTATGAAATAGAAAGGAAAGAGACTAAATAGATTCACATAATATGAACTCTGGTGTTAACATTGTCTGGGCAGGCTTAGGACTGACAGAGCAGGAAGCATCCCAGAGACAGAGACATCAGAGCCTGCAGCCAGCTCCCTCCCTTGCCCAGACCATATCCACCCTCTTCTGAGACCCTGTCCAGGTCTGGACTGGCTATGGGATCTCCCCCTTTCTGAGGAAAGATTAAAGAAGGCGAGATTCTGAGTCATTGTTCCTTTCATCTCCCAGGGCTGGTGCTCACAATTCCAAAAACCCAGAAGCAGATAAATGGGAGTAGAGCATTGACTATATCTTTTAGTGCCTTCATTTCTATCTTTCCTATTCAATCTTATTTTTCATGAGCCTTCACCCAGAATCCTATTTTTCTTTCCTGTAGATTTCAGTAGTTGCTCAATTAACAAAATGTAAATATATGGATATATTATGACATGATTATAACAATCTAACTAATTCACATACCTATCACCTCATATAATTAAGAGATTTGTTTTTTTTTAAATTTTAATGTGTTATTTATTTTAGAGAGAGATAGAGTGTGAGCAGGAGAGAGTCAGAGAGACAGGGAGATACAAAATCCAAAGTAGGCTCCAGGCTCTGAGTTGTCAGCAAAGAGCCCAATTTGGGGCTCAAACCCACAAACTGAAATCATTACCTGAGCTAATATTGGATGCTTAACCAACTGAGTCATACAGGCTTCCCAGGACTTTTAATTTTTGATTTTCGTTGAGGACATCAAAGATACATTCTCGTAGCAAATGTCCAGTATAATACACACATAATTATATGTACCTCCATCCTGTCCTTTAGATTTCCAGAATTTCATGCATACCTGACATTTTGTACCATTTGACCCACTCCCTTACTATGCCATCATTAAGCTCTTGGCAATCACCATTCTACTCTGCTGTAGGAGTTGAATGCTATTAGGTTCCAGATATAATAGAAATAATATAGTATATGCCACTTTCGATGTCTCCTTCCACTTAATCTAAGTTCCTCCAGGCTCACCTGCATTGTCTCCAAGGGAAGGATGTCCTTCATTTAAGGTTGAATTTTGTATCTATATAGATAGAGAGATGATAGCTAGATAGATACAGATATCTACATTTAAGTAGATATATAGATGTCTGATATATATGGCATTATTATTTATGATACATAATTTATTCTATGATATTCATTTACAATTTTTTTGTCTTTTTAAATTTTACTTTTGAGAGACAGAGACAGAGAGTGAGAGGGGAGGGACAGAGAGAGAGGGACAAAAGAATCTGAAGCATGCTCCAGGCTCTGAGCTGTCAGCACAGAGACTGATGCGGGGCTGGGACCCACGGATTGTGAGATCATGACTTGAGCTGACGTCAGACACTCAACCGACTGAGCCACCCCTCTATGATATTAATTTTTATATCATACATAATATTACCTATAGATGACACGTTCCATACATACACCTCCTAGAAAGCAGGGAAAAGACAGGGTGATAACAATTCCTGTTTTCTCAAATGATTAAACTTGAGAAAGTGGTAACTAAAGTGTGGAGAAATTAAACTGTTCACATATTGCTGATGAGTGTGTACCAAGTACAGGAAACTGGCATTTACTTATAAGCTCACAACATTTTCTTATCCTGTTTAAAAACAAGGCAAACACAACAGTTTAAAATCCCTAGAAGTTGAATCTAACCTTCCTTTCTGTATTTTTCAGTTCATCCATATTTCATTCCTGTGGTTGCAAATGTTCTTTTTCAATCCACAGGTAAACAGAAGATGGAAAATGGGTCAGGCCCAGTACCTACATCTTCATGGTTACTGTGGGATGCCTAGTGGGCAACCCACAGGGTATTATCGGGATTTAGTCACACCATGTATGTGATGTTCCCTACAGGGGACACCACCAATTCACTGTAAACAGGAAATTAGTGTTCAATCCACATTGCAGTGATTGATTTCTACATATTGTTTTCCAAATGGAGATTGGTTCAGACATTAATGTCTTCCAGAATCTTCTTCCAGTAAACTTTCAAGTGCAATGAAAGCATGTGGTCCTACAGGATGGTGATGGTGGTCTTCGCTTGGAACCAGCAGTTAACTCACTACAGTGGAACCTGCTTGGTATACTCTTCCCTGGAACTCAGCAGGAATTGTCCGTGCTAACATCAGGTGGTGGCTGTGGGGGGCTCAGGTGTGCTGAGCCTGCGTTTGTGCCACTAAACGTGGGTCTCAGGGAGCAAGATCAGCACTTACAAGTAAATGGTGAAAGATGCAATTCACAGACCCCATTCCAAATTGCGGAATCACCATTTCTTCGATGGGACCTGGAACACCAAATGATTTATATGCACATGAAAACTTGAAAGCAGAAACCGCCTGTCAGCCTGAGTTTACAATAAAAATCCCATGGCGAGTTTTAAGAACCAGCATCACCTGTGCCTTCTGCCAGAGTCCTCTATTGGTCAGGATGAGAGCATTGGTGCTGCTTTAACTATGAGCTCCAGGAGATTCTCAGGTGAGGTCAGGGTAGCATGAGGATTCACAGACGTATTTGGGAGGGCTGTGTCTGGCTTTCAGTTGAGGAGACTATGACAGTCTGTTGGGCATGGACTTGGAAGGGGCAGGTGAGAGCAGCCCAGGTTCCCCGAGGTGTGGCAGGATGTGTGGCTGTCTGTGGGAGGGGAGGACATCTGAACCCAGGAGGGAAAAACTCCCATGGAAGTCGCCATGCAGGAGCTCCATTTTTCCTGAATCTTTCCTGTGACAAAGTCACTGAGAGGGTGAGCTTTTGAGCATTTCAGGACTTTTCTGCCTCTGAAGTGATAAGAGCAGGTGGAGAGGCTATGCTGAGGCCTTTAAAGGCCTTCAAGTGTGATTTCTCCACATAATGTCACCTCAGAAATCACTCGAGAGCAGCAGGGAGAGAAAGAAATGGCTACTTCTTAGGTAAATTTTGACTTGACTAGCTAGGGACTGTGTCCTCATTTCCTAGTGAAATACTGAGCATTTACAATTTGCAATCCTTACTTCTCTGTCTCTGTAGGTCTTGCCTAGCAAATTAGTTTTGGACTAGTCAAATTCAGCTTTTTAGGATGTTCCTAAGTTCCATCTCTGGGCTCTCTCTCCATTCTCTATGACCAGGCTGTCTACACAGCATGAGGAATTCCTGTCATGAATTTATAACCTGCAAATTGTTGAAAATAACCATTTGGTGACAGATCAATATGGGGATGTGTTCGGGACCCCAGTAAAGGTCAAGATTATATACTGAAGTCCTGTCTGGGTGTGGCATGCGTCTATGTAAACTAGATTAAAGAACATGAACAAATAGGGGCTCATGGTTGCTTCAGTCCGTTATGTGTTGGAGTTTTGATTTCAGCTCATGTCGTGATTTCACAGTTTTGAGTTCAAGCGCTGTATCAGGCTGCTCACCGTCAGCAGAGATTGTTTGGCCATACTCTTATCCTCTCTTTCCCCCCTCCGCCATACACACACTCTCTCTCTTGCTCAAAATAAATAAAGAAACTTGAAACAAAAAGAACATGAACAAAGACATCAGATGGCTATTTGGCCCTGAATAAGACAGCATTCTGAAAATTTGGCCCTGAATAAGACAGTGTTCTGAAAAAGAGTCTTGCTATCTAGATTGTTTCAAAGACTTACTATTTAAAATACATTGAAAGGGTGCCTAGGTGGCTCAGTGGTTAAGCATCTGAGTTCAGCTCATGAGATCTCATGGTTCATGGGTGTTAGCTCTGTGTCAGGCTCTGTGATGACAGCTTGGTGCCTGTTTCAGATGTGGTTTCTCCCTCTTTCTCTGCCTTTCCCCTGCTCTGTCTCTCTCTGTCTGTCTGTCTCTGTCTCTCAAAAAAATAATAAGCATTGAACAGTTTTAATAAAATAAAATACATTGAAGACGACAGAACATGGGAAGAATCTGTGGCTTGAAATTTGCCATAATCTTCTATATTTTCATGATAGGTATCCTATTAAAATTGGTAGGGTGTTTTTTTTTTTTTACATCCTTTGGAAACTCTATCACAAAAATGATGAGTCCTTCTACGTGCATGAGGCCACTGATACCAATTTGTCTCATTACAGCTGATGTTAACATTGTTCATGTGGATCAGAATCTCTCTGGCAGATTCCCCGGAAAATGAAGTCTCTCTCCTTATTTACAGGGGATCCTAGCTTTTGCAAATAAAGGTTTTATATTAGTCCTGGACCTCCTAATTTGCAATTTTATTTAGTACAGTATGAATGATAGATTCTCCCATTATTAATTTTCAGCAAAAGGAAACCATTATCATATAATTGCTATATGTTCATGGTCTTAAAATTCTATAATGTGACTTGGCACAAATGCCATCATTTCAAGGAAGTAATCAGGCATTTTTCCGGGTAAGGAAGTATTCATGATGTTTTATCGTGACTTAAACCTTCCCCTTCTCTGCGGTTCTCTGTTGTCTTCACTGTGAATTAGTGATAATTTATAATCTACATGGCATAGGATATTGTTGCCCACAGTTTCAAATCTGATATGTCTTCCTTATTTTTGATTCAATAGTACTTAGAAGTGGAATTGACGGAGCTGAATATTGAAAAGTCCTACTAGGTGATCCAAAGAGACCAAGAGGAAACTACATTTGGAGAAAGAATTCTCTATACACTTCTGTCATGTGTCCTACTCTCTACTGAGCATGGTGCTGGATTTGAAATTGTAGATTTTCCAGCCGGAGTTATGTATTTTGCTATCAATAGGTCTTTCTGATTCTAGAGTAGATCTGGTCAGGTTCTTTGGAAAAGGTAAGAGCCCTGTCACATGAAGAGAAAGGAGAGAGGACCCACACACCCAGGTAAGTGGGAATGAGTGAAGCACATGACACAGTGAGGGACCAAAGTTAAAGGAGAAAACTCATTCTTAAATTGTGATTTGGAAAGCTCAGCTTGAATGGATTCTAGAAGCCCAGG
>PISW01013969.1:9491-23492 GCA_004023785.1 Mungos mungo
AAAAAAAAAAGATGATAGTAATAAGACATTCTGAACTATTTGTTTGTTTTCATAAAATCATGAACTTGAATGGACAATAGAATAGTGGGTCCTTCTTATTTCCAGGCTGGGGACGACTTGAATGAAGCAAAAAGCTGTGGCATCGCAGACACACACTTGTCTCCGCCAAAATCCACTGCCGTGTCTGCAAAACTCCCCTTGGAGCCAACGTCGTAGTCTTTCCGGGCGGCCCTGAGCCCAGCATCTTGCGGATTCTGCAGGGCTGAGACAGGCCTGGCGTGCCCCTCCCGGGGGCTCCTGGGAGTGGGGGTGGGGGTCTTTGTGAAGGAGACACTCCCACCAGACAAAGAACTCAGTCCTGGACCACCTGGCTGCGGCGGCGGCGGATGGAGGCCCGTCCCTTTCTCGTCCACCCAGCCTCCTTCCTGCCCGGCCGCCGGCCCCATCTCCATTTACCGCTGCCCATACCTTGCCCTGAATGAGATACAAAAACGGATTTCTTTCACTCTCTGCTCTCAGCTGGGTTTCCTGGATGCCGCTTTCCTCTCTCTTCCATCAATTTATGAGTCATTGAACCGCTCTGCTGGCCATAGCCCTTCACGCTCTGCCAGGCTCCTGTCCAGTCTCCAAGCAAACCTGCTGTCTTGTCCTGCACTGGTCTCTCGGACGAGACCCAAGCCTGCTGGTGAGAATCGCTGTCCTCAAGCTCCGAGCCCCAAGCAGAAGCAAGGTCTCAGTTTAACAAGTGGGGCCCTAAGTCCCACAGCTCCAGACAGACAGCCAGGTTAGGGAGTCACTTACCTACTCATCGGTTCAATAAACATGAATGGGACATTCATCAGGCACGAGGCAAATTTGCCTCTGGACAGGCTTTCGGCTATTACACAAGAAGCTCAGTAGAGGGCGCTCCTGCATCACAGCAGCTAAGCGTGGGGGCAGTGCGACTGAACCCAGGGATCCAGTCGGAAAATGCAAATAATGACACATATCATAGGCGAGCGTGGGGGCACACGTGCCCGTGTTCTGATATTTATACCCGGACATATTCAGCTCTGGATAGGACGCTCACTTTACATGTCATGTCATTACCCTTACTGAAGCAAACAGAAGAGCGACGCAATACATTCATTGCTCTGCTCACGAGACTCACTTAAACGTTATTTTAATCCGTGGCACACTTCATTTCTAAACCCTTGGGGGGGAAAAGGAATATTTTAGGATACAATTTCAAAAAGACTGCTGAGTTACCGTATTCTGTTTACTTGAACTAACGGAGTCCTTTTCTGGGTGTAAAGCCATCTTGATGCAGAAGAGAAGGGAGAGGAGCTGAAAAGTCCGGCCGCTGGAAGCGAAATCCATCCCAGGCGAGACAGAAGTGGCACCGCTTTTTGAGAAATGGTCTTACCCTGATGAATTGAGGCCCAGAAGGGGGCACCTTGCGGCCAGTATTTTCCGCTCAGTGGGATCTTGCCTGTGGGCCAGTTGTCACGACTCAAGGACTGTGTACACTACAAAACCGGCTTCTTTCCAGTTAGCAAGGCGACCGTTTACTGAGCACTTACTATGTGCCTGGGCACGGTGCCAGGCCCTTTTCATACGTCATTTGTTTGTTTCTTATTTATTTATTGCGTATGTTATTTAATCTTTGCAACCATATGCGTTAGACACAGTGTGGAGATGAGGACCTTGAAATAGGGAACTAGGCATTGGCCCCTGGCTAGAAGGTGCTGGAAAATGCAGATGCCCAGTCAGTCTCTCCACGCCTCCCAGGCCAGTAGCCGCGATGCTGTGTCCATCTAGAAAGAGACTCAGTACGACTCCTGCGTTTCTGACACAGTAGTAAACATTACTTTTCTTGACATAAATCCAGCGGTTTTCAACTTACATCCATATATGAAGGCAAGTTACCAGCTGATCCAGATGAATGACATTTTTATGTGTTAGAAGTTAAATTATCAACTGTAAAATCAACTTATCACCCAGTGAGTGAAATTAGAATGTAGAGGGGCTGCTATTCAGTTATGGTGAGCTGCTGCTTAATGGCTCTGTTCTGGAAGGCTCTATTCATGTCTATTAATCTGTTTTCTCTACTGGACAACAGACGGCCCTTTATTGCTAAACCCCACCGCGGGGTGCAGACGGCGGGGGCTACCCTGAACCCACTGTGGGCAGTAATTAGTGCAGCATCTCGAAAATGCATCAAATGTTTTACTAAAATATTTCCCTCCTGGTACCTTTAACATAGAACCAAGGCCTGCCTGGGGGAGATGCAGGAGAGAGAAAGGAGCCCCACGCTAAGACCGTTAGCGGGAGCAGGGGCTCCTGGGGCTCCGTCAGTTACACAGCCGACTCTCGGTTTCAGCTCAGATCCTGATCTCACCGTTTGTGAGTTCAGCCCTACTTGGGATTTTCTCTCTCCGTCTCGCTCTGCAGCCCCCCAGCTCATGATCATGCGCCTTTTCTCTTTCTCTCTCATAATAAATAAATAAACCTTAAAAAAATCATTTTTAAGGGCCAAATCCAGAGGGTTCTAGACTGTTCCGTCACTTTCCAAATGCCCAGGTCCCGGACTACCAAGCAAAGTCCTGTCTGGGACCGGCAGCCAGCCTAGGCCCTGCCTGCGGCACAGAGCAAGGTTAGAGAAGAAACAATCTCATGAGAAGGTGAGTATCCCGGGGGGCAGATCTTGAGAAGAGCCAAGAAAATCACTCCAAAAACGCAAAATCCTGTCTTCCCAGGGTTCCCAATAACCAAATGACATCATTATAAACTATGCTGACATCGGTTATTTTTGCTTACTCACTGCCATTTGCCCTGTTTTGTTTTTTGTTTTTAATTTTTAATGTGTATCTATTTTTGAGAGAGAGAAGAGACAGAATATGAGTGGGGGAGAGGCAGAGAGAGAGACCCACACACACACAGAATCTGAAGCAGGCTCCAGGCTCCGAGCTATCAGCACAGAGCCCTATGTGGGGCTCGAACTGGGGAGAACCATGAGATCATGACCCGAGCCAAAGTTGGATGCCTGACCACTGAGCCACCCAGGCGCCCCACCATTTGGCCTTTTGAAAACAGATGCCTGATACTCTTTGAGAACCACCCCCCCACCCCACTTCTAGCCCCTGGGCCATATCTATCCATGTGCTCCATCCTCCTGGACAGGGTTCTTGACTCCAGAGTGAGCTGAAAAGGCCGAAAGGATGTGTTCCTCGGGCTTCTGTTACAGTGACTGAGAAAGACGTACACCTTTCTTCTTCTAGGATCTAAACCAAGGAAGTGAGACCAGGGGTGCCCGTAGGAAAAAGAATCAATACAAAGAAAAACAGAGGAGAGATGGAGAGAGGCCCGGTCTAAGACTTCTTTGGAGCTCCTGGATCTAGCCATTCCTGAAGACAATCCTAATCATAAACTTTTCAATTATATCAGCGAACGGATTTCCGTTTTGTCCAACCCAGTGTGAATTGTTTCTGTCTTTTGCAACTGAATTCAGGTTGCTTACAACTTCATTCCCTGTTATGTTAAAATAGCATGTGGGTGGTGTGGGAAGTGGGGGAGAAGAGGCAGGCCCTCTGCCCTGGGCATGAACACGCCCGGGGCTGGAGCAAACAGCCCACATCCAGGCTGCACCTTGGCGAAGTCCCAGATGCCTAAGCCTTAACTTCGCAAGGCCGCGTCGAGCCCTGACATTCCGTTTCCAATCCCTGGATGAGGTCTGGACCACCCAGGCGTGCCCTGACGGCAGCCACCCGGCGAATCCCAAAGATGGGATCTTCAGATCTATGTTATCACAGCTTGTGAAGGGAAGGTGGTCAAGACAAGCATTTCTGTAAAATGTTGGCTATTTGTTCATAAGTGCTGTCATCTTCATTTTGCCCCTGGTGGCCCCATTCCTGTCTTTTCTGCCTAATAAGCTGGAGCGTTGCAAAGACCCTACAGCCGCTCAGCCACTGGCTGCCTCTCCAGCCAGCTCGGGGCCCCAGGTTTCTGTTACCCATAATGCACTCTGCGCTTCCTCTGAGCCCAGAGGATGTGCATTTGTTATGTGTTTCCAAACCAGAATAAAAAGCACTGAACTGGAGTGAAGGGAAACTGGAGGGGAGGGGAGGGGAGCTGGTGTTTGTAACCCCCCGTGTCACCTACTCCAAGCTATGGACTCATTTTAAATGCTTCGGCCCCCAAGAGCGTCTGGAGCCCCAGGCGAGGAGCGGTTCGCCTGGGAGCAGGTGGATCTCAGGTCTAAGCGGAGCGGCAGACAGCGCTCTCCGGTGATCGCGGATGTCAGCACTGTTGGTGGCAGCCGACGGGGCTGTCTGGGAAAGGGGAGTCGTCTAAGTTATCTGGGAAGGAAGGCTTGTGGCCTAGGGTGCAAATGGCCACCCTCCCTCACCGTGACCACCACAAGGCAAGAAAAGCTGGATCTTGGGGGCTCCCTGGGCACAGGCCTGAGCTCCAAAAAGACAGCGATACAGAGCATCATGGAGGGCCAGGGCCCCCGGGCACCGCAAAGGGCGCGAGAGAGGGGCGCGCCCCGGCTGGGACAGGCGCGGGGCGCCGGCTGGCGGCTCACCGAGGCCTGCGCCTTTCTTTCCCCTCCCCTGGGGATCGGACCACGCGGCCCCATTCCCCCCGTGGGGCACTCTCACGCCCGCCGCGGGCGCTCCCCAGCCCCAGGGACGGAAGCTGTCCCGGCCCGCCCTGCCCGGGACTCCGGACTCGCGGCCGCTCCGGCGCCTGCCGAACGGGGGACCCCCGAACCCGCTCCCGGAGGCAGGCCGTGCGGCCCGGGCTCGGAGGCTGGGGGTTCCGGGAGCCTGGAGCTATTTTTACAGGATGCGTCAGCCGGCCGGGGAGGGAGAGTCGGCCCCGGGCCCATTGTCTGCGCGCCGCAGGGGAGGGGGACCCGGAGGGCGATTTCGAACGCTCGGAAGGCGCGAAAGCGGCGCGCGGGGCGGGGAGGCGCTCGGCGGGCCGGGGGCGGCGGGGGGCGGGTCAGTGGGCGGGCCCGGGGCGGGGCCGGAGACGGGGGCGGGGCCGGGCGCCCTCCCGCCTGCAGCCTGGCGGCGGCGGCGGCGGCAGCGGCGGCGGCAGCAGCGCGGGGACTGCGGGGACAGCCAGGCGGCCGCGCGGGTAGTGACGCCCGGGGAAGCCCGCGCCCCGCCTGCGCCTCCGAGGCGCGCCCGGGAGCGGGAGCGGCCCCGCGGCCCGCCCCAGCCAGAGGCGAGCGCCGGGAGCCCGGAGCCGGCCGGCGGCGGAGAGCCCGGGCAGCGGCCGGAGGCAGCCGCGGAGCGAGCCGGGGCCGGGGGAGGGCGCTGGGCGCGAGCACCCTGCGCCGCGGCCGCGGAGGCGGCTTCCCGGAGGACAAAAGCCCGCCGGAGAGACGCGATGCCGGGCCGGCGAGGGCCCGGGGACCGCGGCGTCTGAGCGCGCCGAGCCGCGCGCCCCCGGGGGCCGCCGAGGCCGGGCCGGTGCCCGCGGCGGAGGGCGACAGGGGCGGCCCGGGTGCTCCCGGCGGCTTCGGGGCCCCGTAACTGCTCGGGGGGCGGCGCCCTCCCGTCGCAGCCGCAGTGGCCGGCGCCGCAGCTAGGAGCCATGGGCAACATCTCCTCCAACATCTCGGCCTTCCAGTCCCTGCACATCGTCATGCTGGGCTTGGACTCGGCCGGCAAGACCACGGTGCTCTACCGGCTCAAGTTCAACGAGTTCGTGAACACGGTGCCCACCATCGGCTTCAACACGGAGAAGATCAAGCTGAGCAACGGCACGGCCAAGGGCATCAGCTGCCACTTCTGGGACGTAGGCGGCCAGGAGAAGCTGCGGCCGCTCTGGAAGTCCTACAGCCGCTGCACGGACGGGATCATCTACGTGGTGGACTCGGTGGACGTGGACCGGCTGGAGGAGGCCAAGACGGAGCTGCACAAGGTGACCAAGTTCGCCGAGAACCAGGGCACGCCGCTGCTGGTCATCGCCAACAAGCAGGACCTGCCCAAGTCGCTGCCGGTGGCCGAGATCGAGAAGCAGCTGGCGCTGCACGAGCTCATCCCGGCCACCACCTACCACGTCCAGCCGGCGTGCGCCATCATCGGCGAGGGCCTCACCGAGGGCATGGACAAGCTCTATGAGATGATTCTGAAACGCAGGAAGTCCCTCAAGCAGAAGAAGAAGCGGTAATGCGCCCGGCGGTGTTTGGGAGGAGGCGGGAGCGAGCGAGGAAGCCAGCGGGTCAGGGATGGTTGGTTGGATGGATGGACTGGTGGATAGATGGATGGGTGGATGGATTTATGGATGAATGGATGAATGAAGAACGAGAATCCTCGCCCGCGAACAAAGACCCAGAACCAAAGCTATGCTTCGAATTTTTAAAACGGAGTCTGTGCACCCAGACGCAGGACTAGTGACTTAATCTGGGTGTGTACCCTGAGTTGCCAGCCTGCCCTCGATCTACCCCCACCCCCCCTTCACCCCCAGCTCAGGGGACCTTTTGTCTGAACGCCAGAGCTACTAATGGGGGGCGCTGGGGAGTGGACGTGCCCGGCCTGCTGTTCGCCCCTCCCGGCCCAGGTGGAAAGCTCAGAAATAGAGACAAAAGCGATCTCTTCCTCCTGCTCAGCCAGAAGTTGGGCTGCCCCGCCCTCGCTGGGGCTCCCACCTGTGAGGCACCTGAGGTATGCGGCTCCCGGAACCCTGGGAGCACCTATCTGGGGGCATGTTGGTGGGGGGAGGTGCAGGGGGAAGGAGCAGCCACCCCCTGCAGTCCTGGGCTCCGGAAGCTGATAGTTTTATGTCACAGGGCAGGCCCCTGTTGAAATTTCATTTCTGCTCTGGGCCCAAACGAGGCGGCGGCGGGAGTGGTTTGGGCCATCCGAGGACTGCCCAGAACAATACAGCAGCCCCAGAGGCTGGAGCGCTGCACCGGCCCTGACCGGGCCATGATGGCCACAAAGATGTCCCTTCCCTGGTGCTTTATGGTGGCTGCGGAAGACCAGTTCGGTTAAGAACTGCTTTTCAGCCTGGAATCAGACATCTTCCAGATGGTTTGGACCCCGTCCATGTGTAGGTCATTATCACACAAAGAGACCAATAAAAATTAAAAAAAAAAAAAACCAACAACAACAGCGTTGGAGGTGGTGGCCAATGATGTATTTACTGTTTGCAGGATAGTTAAAGGTTTTTAAAGGGTAAGGCTCTTGGCGTAAATGCCGGCTGGGGTGTGTGTGTAGACAGATGCAGGGCCCTCCCTCTGCCCTGTGTAGTCGGCATGAATACCTAGACCCATATGTGTGGAATCTTCAGAATCTCTTAGCTCCCTGATGGGTTGGGGTGAGCACACTGGCTGCAGATGTGTGCTGAATTGCAAGTTGGTTTTCCGAGGGCTGTCTCTTGTCGTACTAAGGGCTTGATGATGGGTTTTGGTTTTCAGACATGTTTTTAAGAAATTCTACAAATGAATACTCACCTTAGAAATATTCACCTTAGGGGAAGAAAAAAAAAAAGACTCTGCTCTGCCCTTTTAGATTCCTTTACGCTGCAAGCGGCAACACGTTCAAATTTCTAATTTGGTTCATTGTGGCCGATCTGGTTTTCAGTATCTCATTAAAAATGTCTCCGTTAGAGCATTTGATGTCATGCACCAAGAAATAAAACCCCACCTTGTTGCAAAAGCCGACCTCGTTGCATGGATTTTAGAAAGCGAAGGAAAAGCACAAGGAATGAGGTCCTCCCAGATCCATTCTTGTGGGAACTGGCCTGCTTAGCAAATGCAAACAATGAGTGCTTGAGATCAAAGGAAGCAAGCGTGTGATGTAATGATCACCTGTACTCAGGCCCTCCTCCTCGGTTTACTTGAAAGAGGCTTTGGAAAATAGATAAAGCGAAAGAAGAATAGATACGTATTTTTAATAATGTAATTTAAAAAAATCCTTTATAATCAGGACGGAGTCTTGGTTTGCAGAAGCGATCATTGACCCTGAAACACAGTATCAAAAAGGGAAACTTCTACTGACCGTTTGGTTTCAATTTCCTCTTACAATTCCGGTTTACAGGTAGCATGAGGTGTCTTCAGACACACACACACACACACACACACACACACACCCCCATTCCTTTTACGAAGGAGGCCTACAGAAACTGGGCATGATCATGCTGGAGCATGGGAGGTAGATTGTAAATCCATGCCTATTGTCCGTTACTCAGAAAGTTAATTTAAGGACCAGAGGTAGTCCTGGCTTCCTGCTTGAAACCCAATTCTCACATGAAACCTTTTAGAAGAGGAAACCTAGCAGCCCATCATCTTCCTTTTATCTTTGGTCGGCGTATTTGGTACCTCTCCAATGCTGGTCTTTTTGTAGCAACTCAGCAGAGAAAATAGATCTAAGTGGTGTCGAAGCCTGCAGGATTTCGGTTTACAAATCGATAGCATCGTCACTGATTTCTAAATGGGCCGGTCCCATCATCGGAAGATTCTGTATAGAGTTATTAAAAAAAAAAATCCATGTTCCTTTATTTTCTTCACATGTAACAATTTCTTATGCACTTTGACATTTTGGTAGTGCCACACTCTTGAGAGAATAATATATTTATTTTGTGACATTGAAGATGCCAAATACTGTAACCATCTCGTGCTAACCATCCCTAGGTTCCAGATCACCGTTCGGATCCTGTCACGCTTTCCAAACGAAGCGAAATGATTTCGGTCTTTGCGTTATCGATACTTAAGGGTGCAGTCCGCTGTTAGTGATCGTGCAGTCAAGTAAGGCCCCTGTGGTGTGTCAGCTGAAATAGTTAAGAGTCTCCGTTGATTTCTGTAGTGTTTGACCTATGAACAGCCCGTTTCTGTCTCTGACCCAACAGAGGGAGCGCACCTCGAGTCACCTTGGCGTGGTCTGGGGGGCCAGGGGGGTCCCCTCCAACATGGCGTCAGCGGTCCATGACGCCTCCTGCCCCTTTGGAGGATGAACGGGTGTCACACCGAGGAAGTTCGCCTCCCCACGTGAGCTTTTGAAATGTTTTCTCCTAGACACAAGGAGGCCGGTTTCGTTTCCAGCCGATTCTCTTCACAGATTCCCTGTCGTGGTGTTGGGACTCTCGTCTCCTGGTTTCAGTTTTCCTTTCTGCAGCTGTAATTCTCTGTCCTGAACATCCTCTTCTGGTCCTGTTCCCTTTTATATGCATATATGATGCTGTGAACAGAAATAAATTATTTATACAATCAAACGTCTGGGGGAGTTGTCTGGATGGGTTTTCAGATTGCCTCCTTTATTTCGAGGCCTTCTCTGCGGAGGGGAGGGATGGCTAGCCGGACAGGGCCCGCCTGGGGCTGCATGGGTCTCGGCTTTTCCGGCTTCCGTGTCTAGCTCTGCCCCCCCCCACCGGGGGGTGGGGGGGAGGGGTGGACTGGGGGCCTCCACCGAGCCTGCCCCCTCATGGGGTGCCTGGTCCTGGTCCTCCCAGATCCTTCAGGAAAACGGCCTCAGTGCCGAGCCTGCCCTCAGCCTCTCAGTTATTAAAAAGGTCATGATTGGGGCGGTCGGCCGCCTGGGTTGGTAGACCATGTGACTCTTGATCTCAGGGGCATGAGTTCAAGCCCTGTATTGGGTGTAGAGCATACCTAAACAAACCACAAAAAAAAAAAAGGTCATGACTGTTAATCACTTCAAGAGTACTGTGGGATTCTGTGACATTGGAAGGAGCGATGTGCTAATATAACATGAGTAGTCCCCAAACTGCTCGCGCCTAAACTTCCTCTGCTCCTATCAGGGCTGAACCCAGAAGCAATACAAGACTTTTTTTTTCTTAAATTTTTTTTTAACGTTTATTTATTTTTTGAGAGAGACAGAGCATGAGTGGGGGAGGGGAAGAGAGAGAGGGAGACACAGAATCCAAAGCAGGCTCCAGGCTCCAAGCTGTTAGCACAGAACCCGATGCAGGGCTCAAACCCATGAACCGTGAGATCATGACCTGAGCCAAAGTCAGCCGCTCAACTGACTGAGCCCCCCAGGTGGCCCTGAAATACAAGACTTTGAGTCCTCTGCTGTAGAGAAGGCACAGTAAAACCATCGTGCTTTGTACATGCTGTTGGGGAAAGGCCCACTTTTTTTTTTTTTTTTTTTTTTTACCATTTATTTATTCTTGAGAGACAGACAGAGACAGATCATGAGCTGGGGAGGGTCAGAGAGAAGGAGACACACAGAATCGGAAGCAGGCTCCAGGCTCTGAGCTGTCAGCACAGCCTGACTCGGGGTTTGAACTCACAAACCATGAGATCATGACCTGAGCCGAAGCTGGACACTCCACCTCACTGAGCCCCCCAGGTGCCCCCCAGAAAAGGCCCACTTTCTGAAGAAAAAGCAGTTGGGTCTGAATCCGTAGCACCCTAACTGGGGCCACACACCCACACTCGGGAGGCACTCCGGAGATAGCGGACCACAAACCCTGGTGCTGGCTGGGGCTCCTCTCGGAGGCAAGAAGATCCAGTTTCAAATTTCAGCTCCAGGGCTTAGGGCCCCCATGATTTTACTCAACATTCCTAGCCTCTTGAGCCTCGGTCTCCCCATATGTAAATTGGGATCATGATGTGAGCCCAGGAGGACGGAACACAACAATAATACAGTGACGTGCGCAGGAAGGACCCGGTGCCGGTGCCGAGGGAGGGAGTGCTGGGTCATCAGCCTTGGCTTTGATTACAGGTTGCTAGCAACACATGGAAAGCACCATAATTCAACCTGACCACAAGCATTCTTTGCAGCAGTCTGCCTTTTACCCATACTTCTTGGTGTCCTAACCCTCTGAAACCGAGGCTGCAGACCCCGGGCCCAGGCCAGTGTGGAGTCAAGCAGGCAGCCCTAAGATCTGCCACCGTCCCGGGCGCGTGGTCTTCCAGAGATCCGCGAGGCAAGGTGAGGGGCCAGAGGGGGGTCTGCGGACCACTGAGTCCATTGCTCACAAACCCCATCTCACCAGGCTATGAGCCCCCCACCAGGGGAAGGTCCAGATCCTTGATAGCCAGGACCTAAAATCACCTCGAGGGGCGCCTGGGGGGGCTCAGTCGGTTAAGCATCTGACTTCAGCTCAGGTCAGGATCTCAGGGTTCATGAGTTTGAGCCCAGCTGACAGCACAGAGCCTGCTTTGCATTCTGTGTCTCCCCCTCTCTCTGACCCTCCCCCACTCCCACTGTCTCTCTCTCTCTCTCTCAAAAATAAACATAAAAAAATCATTTAAAATCGCCTCGAGCATGAAGTAGGTGCTCCATAACTATGGGCTGCATGACTGAATTCTCTGGGTTAGTTTTCACGGTAACTTTAAAGTGGGCATCATACAAAATCATGATTTCCTGTGAGATGTGTGAATTAAGGTGAAAATACAAAATATGAATATTGGTCTTCAAGATCATGGTCGTGAGATGAATCACGGTTGTGACTGTGGAGAAGGAGGTTGAAACTTGTACACACGGTAGAAGCGTTTATGAGCCTCGTGGTTTTTCTTAAAAGATGAGCGAGGCTTGATTTTAGCCTCCCTGTTGCTATAGAAGCCAACGTTTAGGAAGCAGATAAGATCAGAAAGGGTGCAGATGCAGGGGCGCCTGGGTGGCTCAGCCGGTTGAGCGTCCGACTTCGGCTCAGGTCATGATCTTGAAGTTTGGGAGTTTGAGGTCCGCGTGGGGCTCTGTGCTGACAGCTTGGAGCCCGGAGCCTGCTTCAGATTCTGTGTCCCTGTCTCTCTCTAACCCTCCCCTGCTTATGCTGTCTCTCTCTCTCTCTCTCTCTCTTTCTCTCTCTCAAAAATAAATAGACATTAAATTAAAAAAAAAAGATGGGGGGCAATGATGCCATTTTCAAGTCCTGAGACCCGAAAAATTCTTGAAGCACTAGGGATGGCTCCCCCGATGAGAAAAAATACTGGAAACCAAAAGAAGCGAACCCTGAAGCCCTCACTTGGCGGGGCCGCCGTCATCGAAGGTACCAGGTGACACTTGGTACCTGGGCAGCGTGGTTCACTTGATGTCTTCCAGGAACGTCACCACAAACCGCCTCATCGCCCTGACCGACCGCTAGCGACCCGGGAGGCCCGTGTCCGCCCTAAGCCCCTGCTGGGTTTTTCCCTGACCTGACTGCATCCCCGAGGTTGAGGTCTAGATTCCTAAGTTTTTACGAGACGGCGGGTGTCCTGCCCTGCTGCCCTGTGCCTTCCCACCTGTCCGCGGGGGCCTGTGCCCTTGGAGCAATTCTGTTGGCAACCCCACCGACCGCTCCAAGGTCACCTTCAAGGGGGAGCAAGGACAGACGAGTGAGTGCACAGAGCAGAGATATGAGGTCTGGGGGGCGGGGAAGCTGGAGGTGAGAACACACCCAGAACTTGGCCCGCCCTGCGGCTTCTCAGCCCTCGCCCGTGCCCCCCTTCCCTCCTCCGGTCCCACGTGCAAAGCTGATGCCCGGGACCGGGATCCACCTGCCCGGCCACACACTTGCCACCTCGGCCGCCATGAGGGCATTTCCGGGGTCTCCTCAACCTTCTACCCCCGGTCCATGTTCACGTGTCCCTCCACAGCCTTCCCTGCTGGCTGTCCCCACTCCATCCAGACCTTTTAGGAACAGACTTCGCACGGGACATCGGAGGGCTTTCGCACACTTGTTTTGCACAACTTCTGCTGGAGAATGGGGCCACTTCCATTTGAGAGGAGATGGCCAACGGAGGGCTTCTGAGAAACTGGCGTGTTGATTCTTTGCCAAGATGAGAAGCGAGAATGAAAGAGCTATGAGGTTTAACCCCGCCTCCAGTTCCGGAACACAACCTGGCTTTCTCTGAAGGGTCCGACCTCAGGTGTCACTGGGCATGAACTTCTCCTATTGAGGGGTGCCGGCGTGGCTCAGTGGGTGAAGCGTCCAACTCGTGATGTCCGCTCAGGTCATGTTCTCACGGGTGGTGGGTTCGAGCCCCAAAGACGGCACAGAGCCTGCTTGGGATTCTCTGTCTCTTTTTGCTCTTTCTTGCCCCTCCCCCACTCTCACTCTCTCAAAATAAATCTACTTGAAAAAACAAAACAAAACAAAAAATCTTCTCCTAATGAGAGCATCGCAGAGGGTGCATTCTCCTCGGAGTGTGACGGCAGGCCATTGAAGAAAGCAGAGCTAGATTATTTTTTAGATTGTATTTATGCTTGGGTTTGAGGACACAGGCATCCCTTTGGTATTTTTATTAATTAGCATTACTTTAAACATAGTCTTGTGAAGTATTTCTATTTGGCTCGATTTTTTTTAAAGTTTATTTAATTAGAGAGAGAGAGAGAGAAAACGAGTGGGGGAGGAGCAGAGAGAGTCGGAGAGAGAGAGAATCCCACGAAGTCTTCAGGCTGTCAGCTCGGAGCGCCATGGGGGCTTGAACCCCTGAGATCGTGACCTGAGCCGAAGTCGCTTGACCGACTGAGCCGCGCAGGTGCCCCTTCTTTGCTCTGCTCCCCGTCAGTCCTGCCTGGTCGGGAGCACAGCCATTGCCAACCTTCCTGGGAGGCCGACTGTGTGTGAGGCTCCGGCCAGGCTGCAGGCTCTCTCCGGTTGACCGTTTGTTCCTCCCCGGAGCCCCAACAGACGGAGTCATTAATCAGATAAATGGATCACTCGATTGTATCCACTCTTGCAGATGAGTAGACACAGGTGAGACTCGACGACGCCCTCTGAGGCCGGAGGCTGTTCAGCGGGAGCCCGGCTGGGGCCCCAGGTCCCCGAGACCCTAGGCGGAGCTCCAGGCTCTGGCTCCGGGAGGCTCACCAGCCTGCCGCCCCTGTGGCGGGACACCAGGGCTTACAGGAACCCAGGGCTCTGGTTCCACAGGGCAGAGGACGGAGGCTGTGTCCTGCCCGCAATGCCGCCCTCCTGCCCCCTCCTGTACCCTCCTGCACCCCTGCACCCTTCTGCCCCTTCCTGCCCCCCCACCCCCTCCTACATCCCTGCACCCCTGCACTCTCTTGCCCCCTCCTACACCCTTCTGCCCCCCCCACCCTCCAGTACCCA
>PISW01013970.1:0-23392 GCA_004023785.1 Mungos mungo
GGGAAAGGACGTAAACATCACTTTCCCCTCCACTGGGGACGCGCAGGCAGGGGCGGGCTGTGGCCACACGAGGGGCCGCGGGTCCCGACGCGACGCAGCATGGAGGAGGGCGGGCAGGTCCGGCCAGGCGAAGCGGCCCGGCCCAGGCCCACCTCTGCCGTGTGAGACTCGCGTGGACTGTGGGCCCTTTCAACACCGACCCCGTCTGTCTGTCTGTCTTGCAGGCGTACGTGTACGAGATGGGCTCCAGCACGTTTTCCCACAGGCTGGCGGGACACACGGACACCGTCACCGACGTGGCCTTCAGCCCGTCAGCCCCCCAGGTACAGGCTCCTGTGGGCGGGGCCTACGCTGTGTTTCTGGTACCAGCCGCCTGTGTTTTGGTGGAACCTTGTCACGTTGAAGGGGACACGCCAGCTTCCATGACACGCGGGAAGGCGGCCGTGGGGAGCGGAGCTTTGCTGGGGGCGGAAAAGGAGCCGGGGCGCCCCTCCCCCGCACGCCCCGCTGGCCTGCGCTCCGTCCATCCGTGGGAGGGCGCTGGTGTGAGCGCCGGTGTGAATGCCGCCCGGCGAGTCCCACGCCGGGTGACAGAACGGTTCTGAAATTTCTCGAGGAAAGAGTTGGGTGCAGGGAGAGGACCGCAAAATTTAACGAAACTGGTCTAATTAGGAGAAGAGATGAAAACAGCATGACATCAGCTTCACATCCGTCATACGGAGAAAGCCTGTGCTCTTGGATTAAGTGGGAGGGTTTATATGTGGAGACTGGTAACATTTGAGAAGGTATTTGGGGATGTGCATTCAGAGAACTGCATCAGCGTGTGATTGTGCGGGTCCGGCTGGCGCATGCGCGTGTGTGCACACGTGCGTGTGCCTGCGTGTGAATGAGGGTGGGCTGCACCGGCCCGCCGCAGCTCACGGCTGCCGTCACGGGCGCCCAGGCTCTCGGGCACGTCTGGCTCCTGGTGACATGTCGAATGTCGAGGACCAGATGCATGAGGCTGGTCGCGTCGCTGACCGCCGATCCCCCCGCTGTGCCGCTGAGGTGCTCCTGTGCCGCGTCCCGGCGTTGCCCCTGCGCCGCCGTGTGGCCCGCGGCCGCAGCGCTCCAGATCAGTGTTCTGCGGGGGTGAAGGTGGTCCGCTTACGCCCCCCGCGGTCAGGCCGCGCTGCCAGCGCCGCAGGTGCCCGCTCTTCTGACCGACAACACGTGCCGTCTTGCCCTCCCGAGTCTGCTTGGCGTGCTCTTTGAAGTCGTTGGACTCCTTTCTAAGTCCCTTGACTCTGCCCTGGTGAGACCAGCGTGCCCGGGAGGGAAGGAGAGCACGAGATGGGGGGGGGGGGGGGGGGGGGGGGGGGGGGGGGGGGGGGGGGGGGGGGGCGAGGCGTGCGGCGTGGTCACCTGTCCGCGGAGGTTGAGGCCAGTTCTGAAAATTCGGTGCTGGCATCAGAGTGCCCTGTAGCATAACTGAGCGAGGAGCTGCTCCCAGCACCGGAACATTCTCCGTTCGGAAAAGTCGCACGGCTCTCGCGTCGCGAGGGTGATTTTAATGCACGGGAGCAGCGGGTGTGGCCGGGAGAGCACGGGAGAGAGAGACGGGCCGCCGCTCCGCATGCTGCCGGGGGAGGCCGTCCGCGAAGGCAGCCTCCTGGCTCGCCCCCCCAGGGACCCGGGGGGCCACCCGGCCCCTGCTGAGCTTTCTCAGCCTTCAGCCTGCAGCACCGGCCTTACCGTTTGTGAAGTTGCTGTTGAGTTTGGGGAATGGGGATAGAGTCGTCCAGTGCGAATTCCCTTTGCTTACAGCCATTTCTCCCGAAAAGTCTCACTGATCCAAACGTCCTGAATTCCGTCTGACCATGGCTGTCTCTGTGGTCCGCGCTCCTTCCGCAGTGGCCACAGGAAGTGTCCAGAAGCCTCTGCTTTACTACTTAGCACCGTGTTTGTTTGACTTTGAGACACACGTCATCCCTTTACCGATACTTGCGGGTCCAGGGGAGCTCAGAGCCCTCCTGGCTCCTGTCCATGTGCTCCTGGTGCCCGTCGGCCCCTCCCCGGCCCCGGCCTCTGTGCTGCGCGTCTGTTGAGAGGTGCGTCAGACGCTAATTTGAAATTTTTATTTGTAGGAAAGGACTCCTCTGAGTTCTCACCGTATCAGCATTTAACTTCTAACATATTGACATGTTAGCCTGTGAGGCACATGCTCAGGCACCGAGGAGGGCTCCCCGCGGGCTCGGGAGGCTGCCTGAGTGGCCGTGAAGGCGGGTCTGCACGGCGGGGCGATGCGGGCGGGGGCCGTGCCGGGCCCTGGGTGTGTGGCCGGCGCCTGTGAACGTCTCACAAGACACGAAACCAGAGCTGCCGCAGGTGCGCGGCAGGCGGAAAGGGTGCGCCGGGTCAGCGGCGTGGGCGCATGGCGGGTTCTGATTTCCTGAACCCGCAGACCGAGTCCGGCAGCTACCAGGCCTGCCCCCCCCCGCCCTCCCCCCTCTTTATGTCTCCTCACCCCCCGGGGCTGGGGGCTCCCCTGCACTTGGAGAGCGCTCGCGCAGCTCAGCTCTTCACCTTGAAGCTCCTGTTTTCGCTGGTCGTTGGTCCACCCTCTGCGGAGGCTGCAGGTGCACTGGCAGGTGCAGGGGAAACCCACAGGCCCCGCCCCCCGCCCCGCCCCCCGCCGGGCGCCGTGCTCCCGGGAGCCGCCTCTTCACCTGCGCGGAAAAACCCCCGCAGAGAAGGCGCTGATCTCTGCATTTCGCCTCCGGGAAGATGCGGGGAGCCCCCGTGACGTCACGTCAGGGCCCCCGTCCACAGTGGCCGGCGAGGCACACAGGAGGGGACCCGGCCTTATTCCAGGGACACAGCATGACTTTGCATGACCAGTTTCTTTTAAAAATAAACTTTAATTATGAGAGAGATCATTCCCTCTCAGAACTGAAGCCTTGAGCCCCTCAGGCTGCTAGATGCGGTTAGAGAGGTAGTGCCTCCCACGCCGTCCTGACACAGTCATCAAAGCAGGACTGGTGAGTCTCCTGGAAGAAGATTGCACTTGTAATGAATCTGTTCTAACCAGGCACGTGGCCAAGAGATGGGCCTGAAAACGAGCGGGAACCCCGAGAGCTCACGCGTGGCTCACACCCCAGAGACCACGGCCCAGCCCCGGGGCCTGCCGGGACGGCCAGCTGGGGCTCAGCACACACGTCGTCGGGGCCCCTGGCTTCCTTGTCATGCGATGTCCCTGCAGACATTTAACTGTCCAGTCGGAAAGCCCCCAGGGGTCATCCTGGCTGAGACTGGGGCCACGAGGTGCGAGGAATCCACACGCGGGGCCAGAGGAGAGAGAGGCCGGGGGCGCGAGCAGACGGGCACCCGGAGTGATGGGGGGGTCCACCGGTCTCATGAGAAGTTCCGGAATGAGGGCGGGGGAGGCCGGGGCTCCGCCCTGGGGGGGGGGCTGCTCCCCATGAAGGTGAACACGGGTGGGGGTTGTCGGAACGCAGAGCAGGTCACAAGGGCGACTCTTCATGTCACCACACATACCTGGCATCAGCGTCACGGTCAACTCTCGTGTCAAGGGTGAGGTCGGTGACAAAATGAGCATTGACGCGAGAGAACACAAAAGCTCCTTCCTACTGACGGTGGGCTGCGAGGCTGTTTCCCACTGGCCTTGCCGGCCGTCCTGGGGGGCGTGTAGGCCTCGTCTGAGGCGGCCCCAGGGCGTGTGTGGGGACACGGCCTCCCGCAGGGAGTGTGGAAACCTGGGACCTTCTCTTCCTTCAGGATCGTGACACTGTACAGTCAGCGCCCGGCCGGCCTCGGTACCGGGTGTACATGTACGTCTGCACGCGCAGAGCGTTCTGTGTCTGAATGTATTTTCTCAAAATCAGTCGTTGAAAGTGGTGCTGCTGCGAAAAAGAGCAAAACCCTTGAAACGGTTCTGACTCACACAGAGAAGTAGTTTCCAAACGCTCCCCACCATCCGCTTCCTTACCAGGTTAGGGTATGAACAAGACACAGGACCTCAGTATTTTAATTTGCCTTTCTTTGAACACTGTGAAGGTTGTGTATTATTCCGTATGCTATTAATTAGTTGAGTTTTTATTTTTAAATTCCTTATTTATATCCTTCATATCTTTATCTGTGGACCCAATATTTTGCTTATTATTTTTTTATTTTTTATTTTATTTTTATTAAAAATTTTTCTTAACCTTTATTTATTATTGAGAAACACAGACAGAGAGACTATAACAAGGGGAGGGGCAGAGAGAGAGGGAGACACAGAATTCGAAGCAGCTCCAGGCTCTAAGCTGACAGCACAGAGCCCGATATGGGGCTCAGACTCACGAACCGTGAGATCACGACCTGAGCCGAAGTCGGACATTCAACGGACTGAGCCCCCCAGCTGCCCCCCAGTGTTTTGCTTATTGACTGATATAGCTTTAAAATTTTTTTAATATTTTATTTATTTTTGAGAGAGAGAGAGAGAGAGACACAGCATGAGCAGGGGAGGGTCAGAGGGAGGGAGACACAGAATCTGAAGCAGGCTCCATGCTCTGAGCTGTCAGCACAGAGCCAGACGTGGGTCTTAACCCACAAACCATGAGATCACGACCTGAGCCAAAGCTGGATGCTCAACCGACTGAGCCCCCCAGGCGCCCCTGATCTAGCTTTTAATTTAAAATTGACAAATTGTCCTTTGTATTTATAGTGTTTTTCATAGATTTGTTTTTGCTTTTTATTTTGTTGTTTTTCAAGTACAGAACTTGGATTTGTTCTGATTGTTCTAGACCTAGAACTTTTTCTCTCTTCAAAGGTTTATCTTTCTGATGGAATTACAGTAGTATCTTTAACTTACCTTTGTAAGATTTAAGTTCTCTGCCCGAGAGCGCCACCAAGACTCATTTCTGAGTCTTGTTCTGTGGAATGCTGCGTCTCCTGACAGTGGCCCACTTCCCTATCTTTCTGATACGTTGTAGTGTTTTCAGGACTTCCGGCTGTTGGCGGCGAAGGACACAGCACGCCTGGATGAATAGGTTTCTTTCCTGCCGGGCTGTTAGTCGGCAGCGTTAGGAGCTGAGCAAAGTGCCACTCACTTTACTTATTCAAACTATGACTGTAGTTAGGCCACTAGAAATAGTCGGTGTCAATCGTCACATGAAGAAAAGTGCACAGAAAATACTGTTACTTTCTAGGAACTTTAAAATATCTAGTATTTCCCCCAAGTCACCTTCTGTCAGGCCTTTCAGAAAATTTTATTTACTAAAGGATATGAGGAAGAAATTTAGATCTGCATGTTTCTCTTTTTTTATGTATATGGTTTATTGTCATATTGGTTTCCATATCTGCATGTTTCAAATAGGCTACCGTGCTCTGAGTCTGCAGGGGAAAAATTACTTCAGTGTATCTGGGAAGGGGTCATTTTCCTGGGTTTTTAAATTGACTAAAAGTTTGTGATGATTTTATCAGTTTGGATTCGTTGAGAAGGAGGAACAACACATTCTGTAGGGTAATTTGATGACTCACTGGAAGTATTTCCAGACAAGGAAATAGCAAACATGGGCCCTGGGCCTCTGTCTCTCGCTAAAGACACGCTTCACAAAGCAGCTGAGGACCGTGCTGCCTCTGAGCGGCATTTTCCCTCTGCGCCTGCGGTGGTCCAGAGCCCTCCTCCGGGGTGAAGTTCCCGCGTTTCACTTCCATTTTAGTTCCCGTGTTTGTCCGTGTTCAGACTTCCGTGGAAGGCTTTGCTCCTTCCCGAGTTCTCTTCGAGGGCTGCTGTGGCTCCCTTGTGGTCATGACTTTGAGCACGAAGCCAGAAGAAGCCTCAAGATCCACTGATCCCTGTGGGTGCACCGTGGCCCCAGCAGGCTGGAGAAGTGGACGAGAGGCAAACGGCCTTCGGGCAGGGGGGCGAGGCGGGAGGAGGCCGCCCGAAATCAGGTGTGAGCGGAAGTCACCCAGCAGGATGGCATCACGCGTTTTCTCGGAAACCTGGGAGGACAGTGACCTGTCACAGGGGGGCTAAGTACAAGCCAGGTCCAGCCAAGACGAGGGAGAAGTGAGCTGCTTGCACGTGAGGCCGAAGAAATAGGAGAAATGGGAACAAGACCTCAGTCACAAACCCCTGTGGAGGGACCTCTGCTGTCATTGCGGGCACCCGACAACGGAGAGCCCGCCAGCGCCTCTGGTGGCCGGAATTAACATGGAGAAGGGGTGAAGGAGCCCACAGCGGTAATAGTTTCCCATGAATTTAGGAATAATCTGAGAGTAATTAATATTTTAGGTGTTTGTAATATTTTAAGGATTTTGATATAGTAAAATATCTGATTCCAATTTGAAATATGAACTGATTTAGATTTGTAACTTTTTAGTTGAGAAAAAGAAGACAATTCTACTTTCTGTGAGCAGCATTTGAACTTTTTGTTTATTATTTATTTGTTTTTAAAGTTCATTTATTTTATTTTGAGAGAAAGAGAGAGCACAAGAGGGGGAGGGGCAGAGAGAGAGGGAGACAGAGCCCCACGCAGGCTCCGCAGGGTCAGCGCAGAGCCTGATGCAGGGCTGGAGCTCCCGAGCCGTGAGGTCTTGAGCTGAGCTGAAATCAAGAGTTGGACGCTTAACTGACAGCCACCCACGTGCCCCTAATTTTTTTCATTTATTGTAATAAAAAAAGAACACATTTGAAATGAATCTTGAAAATTTTAGAATAATTTAAATTGTAAACTTAATTCATTGCCTAAGGGTTTTTAATGTTAATCATGAGTAGATTTAACATAAATCAAAGCCACTTTGTGTGTTGTTAAAATTTAGTAGATTTCTAGACATAATAAATAAGATATCAAACTGAACTAAAAGCTTAAGGAAACTAGGTTTTAAAATTTGCATCTCTATGTGGCACCTGCGGGGCTCAGTGGGTGGTGTCCCACTTTGGCTCAGGTCATGATCTCACGGTTTGTGAGTTCGAGCCTCATTTCAGGCTCTGTGCTGACAGTGCAGAGCCTGCTTGGGATTCTCTGCCTCTTCCTCTCTTTCTGCCCCTTCCCTGCTTGCTCTTTTTCTCTCTCAAAATAAACTTTCAAAAAATAAAAAACTTGAACCTTTAATAAATTGAGTTATAATTTTAAAAAAATCAAAAGGAACCACAAGTCTCCAGCATTTTCTCCGGCATGGAGCCATCTGGTGGGTCCCTGGGGCGGCCGGAGCTGCACCCCGCCCGTGCTCTCGGGGGGGGGGGGGCGTCTGCACGCCTGGTCCTTTGTCCGCGGCTGTGCCAGGTGTGCGGGCCAGGTGTGCGGGCCAGGCCGGTGCGGAGCCGGCGGCCGGAGGGAGCAGGGACCCAGGTCCCCTGCTCGGCCACAGGCTCTCTGTCCCATTTGACGGTGACATGGTGCCAGCACCCTGTGGTTTGCGCTGGTTCTGGCGCCGCGTTCCACGCGGAGGAGCGTTGCGTGTGCGGCACGGAGTGGAAGGGGCTTCGCAATCCAAATAAAACAGCCCGGCCGCTGCCGTCCGCGCACACGTGCGTGAGTGTGGGGCACCGCCGCCTGCCCTCCGGGTGGGCGCCGAGGATCCCGTCTGGACTAGTTTCCTGGGGAGGAAAACTGACGGTTTTAAGGTCTGTGTTGACCTCTTCGTGCCGTGGGAGCGAGTCAGGGGCGGCCCCGTGGCCTCTGACCTACGGGGTCCTTCCCTCGGCCCGACCCCCACGTCCCGGGAGACTCTGGCCCGGCTGCTGTCGTGTTCCGTCCCCCCTTCACCCCGGGGGTGCGGCCTCTCTGGGAACAACGCCGCCCACTGCTTTGACTTCTCGTTTTCCCGCTACTTCCTTTATCCCTGGAGCCGCGGTGCCGGCCGGGGACCCGGTCCTTGGAGCCCCCTGAAGAACTGCCCGGTGTCCTGATGTTTGTAAGCCAGGCGGCTGAGCAGGGGCGGGGGCGTCTCCTCCCCGCGCTGCCCCCCTGCGTGCGGCTCCTGCGGACCCAGACTCGTTTCTCAATCTAACTGCTTCGGTCTCAGAGTTTTGCCAGGCGGAGTCTGTGGCTAGAGCTTGTGACGTGGGTCTCGTCTTTCTGGTGGGGGAGGTTTGGCCCCACTCAAGGCTCCTCCCACGGTTCTGGTTCAACCTGGAAAACTCTATAAGGAGGGGCACCTGGGCGGCTCAGTCGGTTGAGCATCCAACTTGGGCTTAGGTCATGATCTCACGGTTTGTGAGTTTGAGCCCTGCGTCAGGCTCAAAGCCTGGAGCCTGCTTCGGATTCTGTATCTCCCCCTCTCTCTGCCCCTTCCCTGCTCATGCTCTGTCTCTCAATAATAAAAATTGTTTAAAAAATTTTTAAAAACTGCATCAGGAAGCATATTTAGAGAGAACACAAGGACGGCTCTGGTGACTGTACCTGAAGGTCCACACTGATTTAAACGCACATTTGTGTCCCTGCAGGCTCGACATGGGTGGTGGTGTTACCAACTTCAGCTCACGCACACTCTGGATTCTCTGAATGGAAACCCGATTATCCCTTTTTAGAAAGTGTTTCTCCAATGTGACTCTGCTTCTTAGATAGGACTTTCTAGAGAGGGAAGATAAGCGAGGAAGGTCGGGACCAGACGCGCACCTGGAATGGTGGTGGTCGGCGACCTGCTTGGCAGAGGGACCCGCTCAGCTTGATCTAACAGTCACAGTGAAAGTGAGCAGTTGGCGTCATTATGTCTCTGCTTCCCGTGGGGCAAAGTTGGCCGGAGACGTCACCCGGAGTGTGCACTGCGACACCGTGGAGTAAAAGTTGGGCCCGGACTCTGGACTCCGAGACCACACTGCTGTCCTGACGCACCTGCGCACAGGCTCGGGCTGATACGCGCAGGTGCCTCTCGGACCTGCGGTCAGTGCGGTGGCCGAAGGGGGGCCGTCAGCTCCCCGCCAGGTGTTTCAGGGACCTCCCTTCCCCCGAAGACCTGCCCCATCACCAGTACCCAACCATGTGAAGGTCGGTCTCTTCCATTTTGCTTTCAAGATGTTTTTGTGGATTGACATGAATGTAAGATTTAATAGATGGAGGCAGAGACGAGAGGAAAGAAAGAGACCAGGTTATGGAGCCGAGAAAGCCTTTATTGGGATCTGCGATTCCCGGGCGAGGTTCCATGACCCTGGGAGTGGGGAGTCAGGGAAGAAATTGCGCCTGGAATGGGAGGGGCGGGGTTTTTATGGGTGAAAGACATCCGGGTTTGATCTGGGAGGGCAGATTATCAAACAAGGGCATTTCAGGGACGAGATGGGATAGGATAGGTTGCCTCCTCTGTCAGGGTGAGGGAAGCTGGAGCTTCATGATTGGCTGTTTTCAAACTGGTGCGGAACATTCCAGGTCTGCAGGTGAGGGGTGGGGGTCGTCGGTGCCCGGAGTTCTTCTCCGACCCACAGCAGAATGGCCGCTCGGTGGCCACCTTAAGGTAACTCTAAACAATGAAGAGGTCTATTTTCGATGTAAGGAGGGAATTTTGAATTTCAGGGGAGTGCAGTGATCAGAAGGCCTGTGTTTCCCGCAGTTGTGACGTAGACGGAGCGAGAGCCCGCGCCGCTGAGGTTTTCCTTCCCGTGGCCTTTAAAGACAGTCTGCAGCCGCACGAGGTTCGCTGTGATGGATGGAAGTGACAGGTTTAACTGAATCTTTCTCACAGGACATGTCCCAGGCCTGCCCGGGTCCCACGGTGACAGTGGAGGGTGGGGTGCCATGTGCTCTCCTCTGGCACCACTGTGGGTGCCCCCCACCCCCCACTTAGTTCAAGAGAGTTTCCAGCTTCCCCTTTGACTTCCTCGCTGGTCCGCGGGGTCTGTGCACGTGCTGCTGTTTCCAGGCACGTGGGGACTTGCCCGCCATCTGTCTTTATTGGTCTTGAACAACATGTGGTTGGAGGACACACGTGGCATGGCCCGAAGCCGCGGAACCTGGTTTCATGGTCTGTGTCTGCTGTTGGGGAAAGACGGTGCTGTGGACATCCCTGTGGCCCGGGGACCGCCGTGTGTGTCCCACAGCCCGTGTCCTTGCTGTCCGTGTCCTCCTCAGCTGAGTGTCTCGAGGCTCCTTTGTTAGGGTTATGTTCTCTCGGGGAACAGGCCCCTTCACGCTCAGGAAATGGCCTCTCTCTTTTTCTGGTTTGAAATACACGTTGGTGTAAAGACAGCCCCTCCAGCTCTCTTTTGATTAGGGTTAGGAGAGTATTTCCTCCATTCTTTTCTTCTAACCTGCGTGGCTCTCTTATTTGAAGTAATTTTTTCTTTTTTTATAATTGATTTATTTTTTAATTTACATCCAAGTTAGTTAGTTAGTTGTTAGCAACAGTGATTTCAGGAGTAGATTCCTTTATGCCCCTAGCCATCTAGCCCAGCCCCCTCCACGACCCCTCCAGGAACCCTCAGTTTGTTCTCTGTAGTTAAGAGTTCCTATGTTTTGTCCCCCTCCCTGTTTTTATGTAATTTTTGCTTCTCTTCCCGCATGTTCATCTGTTTTGTATCTTATAGTCCTCAAATGAGTGGAGTCACGTGATATCTTTCTCTAATTTTGCCTCCCGTCACACCCTCTGGGTCCATCCCTACAGTTGCAGATGCCAAGATTTCATTCTTTCTGATTGCCGAGAATACTCCAGTGTATACACACCACATCTTCTTTCTCCATTCATCCATGGATTTGGTGGACATTTGGGCTCTTTCCATACTTTGGCTGTTGTCGATAGCGCTGCTATAAACACTGGGGACGGTGCAAATCAGCACTCCTGTATCCGTTGGATAAATACCTAGTAGTGCAGTTGCTGGGTCATAGGGTAGTTTTATTTTTAATTTTTGGGGGAACCTCCATACTGTTTCCCAGAGCGGCTGCCCCAGTGTGCATTCCCACCAGCCATGCAAATAGTTCCTCTCTCTCCGCATCCTCGCCAACATCGGTTGTTGCCTGAGCTGTTAGTCTTAACCACTCTGACCGGCGTGACGTGGTCTCTCAGTGTGGTTTTGATTTGTATTTCCCTGATGACGGGTCATGTTGAGCATCGTTTCACGTGTGTGTGGGCCACCTGGATGTCCTCTTTGGAGAAGTGTCTATTTATGTCTTTTGCCCATTTCTTCTCTGGATTATTTGGTTTTTGGGTGTTCAGTTTGGTAAATTCTTCATAGGTTTTGGGTCTCAGCCCTCTACCTGACATGCCATTAGCAAGTATCTTCTCCCATTCCGTCAGGTGCCTTTTAGTTCTGCTGATTGTTTCCTTCCCTGTGCAGACGCTTGTAATCTTGATGAGGTCCCAGTAGTCCATTCGGGCTTTTGTTTCCCTTGCCTCCTGAGAGGTGCTGAGTAAGAAGTTGCTGTGGCCGAGGTCAGGTAGGTTTTTCCTTGCATTCTTCTCTAGGATTTTGATGGTTTCCTGTCTTATGTTTAGATCTTTCATCCATTTAGAGTTTATTTTTGTGTCTGGTGTAAGAAAGCGGTCCAGGTCCGTTCTTCTGCATGTCGCTGTCCGGTTCTCCCAGTATCATTTGCAGAAGAGACTGTCTTTATTCCATTGGATATTCCTTCCTGCTTTGTCAAAGATGAGTTGGCCATATGTTTGTGGGTCCATTTCTGGGTTCTCTATTCTGTTCCCTTAATCTATTGGTCTTTTCTTGTGCCAGTACCATCCTGTCTTGATGACGACAGCTTTGCAATATAGCTTGAAGCCTGGGATTGTGATGTCTCCAACTTTGGTTTTTTTTTCCAAGATTGCTTTGGCTATTCAGGGTCTTTTCTGGTTCTGTACAAATTTTAGGATTGTTTGTTGTAGCTCGGTGAAGAATGCTGGTGTTGTTTTGACAGGGATTGCTGAGGCGTATTTCTTACAGGCGGTATATGGTTTTGTTTTACTTTCTTAGCCAATGTGACGGTCTCTGCCTTTTAATCAGTGTTTAGACAAGTCCGTTTGTTAAGATTATTGATGAGATCATGTTTAAGCCTGTCATCCTGCTTTACCTTTTTTATATTTGTCCACTTGGTGCTCAGTTACTTTTCCCTGCCTTTTTCTGGCTCAATTAGATACTTTTTCCATGTCTACTTCTTCAGTTTTTCTGACTTTTGTGTGTAACTCCTCGTTTTATTAGTTTGAGATTGCTGTGTGGCTTCTGCATACAGTAAAGCTGTGGTTTGCGAGCATAATTCATTCCAGAAACATGCGATTCAAAGCATGTAACCCAAAGCACTTGCATATCAGAGCGATTTCCCCACAAGAAATAACGGAAACTCAGACGATTCTCTCCACCACCCAAAATTATTCATGCAAAAATGATACTGGAATACAACACAAAATAATAAGAAAATACAAACTATAAAGAAAAGTAAGCAAGTGACCCTGCACTTACCTTGAAGACCTCCGTGGCTGGCGTGAGGGAGACGGAGGGAGGAGGGGGCCCTGCAGGACGGCTTTCACCGTCCCTGACGCGGTCCCTGCTGTCTGTCGGCTCAGTGAAACCTTTACCTTTGCCTACAACGTTAACAAGGAACCCACCGCAGCTACACTTGTCTCCGCCTCCTTCTGAGGAGGTGGCAGGAGTGTGATCGGCCCTGTCGTCAGGCAGGGCCCCCCCGCCCCGCACGGCCGCAGCCTCCGTCAGGTGGTGCTTTCCTACATTTTGCGCCGTTTCCCGCATTTCACACCCCCCCCCACCGACCTCACCTGAAGTGCGGGACTCCCCACCCTCCTCCTGCTCCTCTGCGGACGGGGTGCAGAGTCGACTTCCCGTAACATCTTGTGATCTCGGCCACTGGAACCCCGCGTGCGGCCTTCCGGCTGGTCTCCTTCCTGCCCCCCCCAGTCATGGCCTCCTGGCAGCCTCGTCCTGCGCGGGACCGTCGTCCGCGCTCGCACGGAGGCGCCTCCAGCTCGGTCTTCACACCCTCTTGTCCTCGACGGTGTTTCACGGCACCGGCGACGGGGCAGCAGAGGGAAGGGGCCGCGGCTGCGGGCGGCCCGGCCTCGCGGGAAGCGGCGCGTCCCTCAGCGCGCTCTCGGATGGGAGAGCAGAGGACTGTCCCCGGCGCTTTGGAGTGACAGAAATACTCTAGCGCCAGGTGTGGGCCCCTTCCAAGGTCCTGAAGAATCACAGATCTCTGCCAAACGCCGCGGCCTGAGCACGGGGACGACCGCCCGCAGCCCCCGGCGACAGCGAGACCCGCCGGCTCGGTTGTGATCACGTGACGTTTGGCGTCCCGGACGACTCCTGTTGCAAGGCACCGCTCGCTCGTCAAGTTATTTGTGAGAAACGTTTGCTGTCTTGGGGCCTCACGGCAGGAAGGGTCCGTTCCTCTGCTCTGCGTCCTCACGCTCTCCGTGTCGCATGTTTTACATTCCGGTGAGTTATGAGCTGCATGTGTTACTATTTTGTTTCAGCGGTTACCTCCTGCAGAGATTTAAATAATAACCATGAATCCCGTGCGTTTGCCATGTGATTCCACATTTCACATTTTGAGACTTGATTTTGCCTGTAAAATTAGGTCGTTGAATTTTATGATCTCTGTGATTCTGGAATTGCTTTCTTCTCCGCTGAGAGGATTGGGATGCTGTGGGATCTGAGTGCGCGTGCGGTGGACACAGGATAGAGACTCGGTAGACAGTGTTTATCTCGTGTTGTACAACGTGTGCACACGTGAGGCGTGCACAGGCGTGACGCAGCACAGCAGGAGGCCGGCTCCGAGAACCTCGTGGGCACCGGGCGGGCGCCCGAGGGCCCAGGGTGCACTGGCCACGCCGTGGGCACGGCCGGTGTCAAGCCCGTCTTTTTCTGGATTCAAACCAGGCATCAAGTCGTTTTCCTTTTGCCTCTGATGCCAGCACACTTTGCTGCCGGGTTGCCCGCCAGCCTCCCTGCACTTGGCCAAAGTGGATTTGTTCAGAATTTTCTTTCTTGGTCACATGCAAGCCTAATTTTTATCAGGAGCCCCCCCCCCAAATAGTTTGAGTTAATTTAAGCATTTACGTGTACCTAACAGGTATTTCTTGGGTGACAGTCGGTATTCCAAGTGCTTTATTTATTTAATCCCATCCTGAGGAAGTGGGCTCTTCGTTGTCTTCCTGGAGCAGGCACAGGACGTGCGGCACAAAGACGCTGCCTGCGTGAGCTCCGTGGTGCGCGGTGGGACCTGAGCTCCACCGTGTGCCCGGCATGGCACCCCCACGGCACCGCATGAGCACGGGCACCGGCGCCCGAGCGCCACCAGGGCGTCTTTGTGCCGCACGTCCTGTACCTGCTCCAGGAAGACAACGAAGAGCCCGGGAAGGGGCCCCGAAGGGGGGCGGGACCGGCGTGTGCAGGACTCGAGGCGGCGGCAGAATCGGGAGCAGAGCCTGCGTCCTCCTCTGCAGGGAGGCCTGGGCGCCGGCATGTTCTCCCTCTTAGACTGGTGCCCTGGACCTGAGTTCCAGGTCAAGTTCTCAAAACGGTTTGTATTTATTCTGTGGAAGGCAATATGTATTTTTATTAATGTGGCAATTAGCCACTGAGTACTTTGAAATTTGTCTCCATACACAGCATTCTGGTTCTGAAGCAAACATCATGGCCAGACGTTTCCCGACCGCCTCGTCGAGCCCGCATCCTGAAAGCTAATTTCATTCCAAAGAACCTAACCATCTAAGTACCTTCCTGTCGGAGAATGTTCTGCAGGTTCTAGCAAAGTCAGCAGCCAAGCCATAAATCTAAATGCAACGCAGACGAGAGGAACAGGAAGCCTGCTTGTCACGTTGCTCACTTTAATATTCAAATACCTTTCTGTAAACGCCGAAATATCGTGCCAGGAAATGGTCCTTCGTGGTAACGCAGGCATGACCTCTCCGAGGGATAAATTAAGGCAAGGCACAAGTGCATATAAGGTATTGGTTTCAAGTTCTGGCTGCCCCTCGAAGTTGTTGGGGGGAAAGGAGGAGGCGGAGCTACGAGGCGGCGCAGGGAGGGCGCCTCGGAGTCTGTGTGCAGGACGAAAGGGGGCCGGCGCCCCGTGGCAGCACCGACTCCAGGACTCCAGGGCGGACGACGTCCCTCCTGCCAACAGTGGTGAGAACGAAGAGCCTGCGTGCCTGTAGATTTGTGGCTCCCGTGGTCTGCGCGAATCCCGCTTCTCTTTCCACGCATGCCGGGAAGTCGTGCTATGCAAAATGAGTTTGCAGAAAGGTCTGGTACGTGTTTTGGGAAATCGAGATGTTTTGGCCCCTACCCTAGACCCTCTGTGTCCCCAGGTGCATGCAAGATGCTGGACGTGTGCCCTTCCACAAGATCATCCGCGTCTTGGGACACCTGGAGAGGCTCTGCATGGAGTTACCCGGGAGCTGGCGTCCTGGCCGCCCTCCCGACTGAGGCCGCTCGGCCTGCAGCCACTCGTGTCCTGGGGCGCGACGTGACTCCCCGCCCACTCCCCCCAGAAGCCCCATGTGTGTTCAGTAACAAGGACTCGGCTGGGACCCAAGGCTTATTTCTGAGTACGTGGTGCACTTGACCGCCTCTTGCCCGGCCCGGGACAGACAGCACCTGTGCCCCGGGGTGAGCAGCAGTGAGAAAATTCCAAATTCAGACGTGCTCAATAATCACTAGTGACCGTGCCTTAAACACAGGAGCACTTCAGTGAGGAAAGTGTGTTATTTCCAGGAACAGGCACTCATTTATAGGCGATGGAAAGGCAAGGGGAAGGTTGAACGTAGAGCAATTTCTGGTGCAGTGCAGGTCACGCTTGAGTCCAGAAGGTCTCAGACTATGTGGGGATGTGATGACGTGGCTTACTCAGCACTCTCTTACTTTTCACAAATGATAAGCGTACCTTGAAGCGCAAAGGCTCTTACGGACACCTGGGCTCCTGGGAACAGTGGAAGAGTGTCTGTCAGTTTTGCACAGTCAACGCATGTTCAAGTCTAAAATACTGTACAGTGGAGAAAATGGCCATGAAGACAGTCTCAGTTTTACTGCTAACCCTCATCCTGACCATTTTTTTTAAGTATGTGAAGGGGAAAATGAGGTATTTTTCTGTACTTTGATATAGTTTTAAAATAACTTTTTGTCAGGGCGCCTAGGTGGCTCAGTCAGTTGAATGTTGGATTTTAGCTCAGGTCATGATTTAATGGCTCATGAGTTCGAGCCCTGTGTCGGGCTCTGTGCTGACAGCTCAGAGCTTGGAGCCTGCTTCGGATTCTGTGTCTCCGTCTCTCCGTGTCCCTCTCCTGCTCATGCTCTGTCTCTCAAAAATAAATAAATATTAAAAAACATCTAAAGACTAATTTATCATCAAGTTGGCTAACATACAGTGTTCACAGTGTAGTCTTGGCTTTGGGAATAGAGTCCCATGATTCATCTCTTACATACACCACCCGGTGCTCTTCCCAGCAAGTGCCCTCCTCAGTGCCCATCACCCATTTCCATGCCCCCTCAACCCCCACCCCATCAACCCTCAGATTATTCCCTTTATTTAAGAATCCCTTATGGTTTGCCTCCCTCCGTATCTGTAATGTGTTTTTCCTTCCCTTTCCCCATGGTTATCTGTTAAGCATCTCAAATTCCACATATGAGTGAAAGCATGTGCTGTCTGTCTTTCTGTGGCTGACTTAACTTCACTCAGCATAACACCCTTGAGGTCCATCCACACTGCTGCAAATGGCAGGATTTCATACTTTGTCGTTGCCAAGTAGTACTCCATTGTGTATATATACCACATCTTCTTGACCCACTCATCAGGTGATGGACATTCAGGCTCTTTCCGTGATTTGGCTATTGTTGACAGTGCTGCTATGAACATTGGGGTACATGTGGCCCTTCAGATCAGCACTTCTGTATCCCTTGGGTAGATCCCTAACAGGGCTATTGCTGGGTCATAGGGGAGTTCTGTTTTCAGTTTTTTGAGGACCCTCCACACTGTTCTCCAGAGCAGCTGCACCAGTCTGCATCCCCACCAACCCCGCAAGAGGGTTCCAATTCATCTGCAGCTTCGCCAACATCTGTTTTGTTTCCTGAGTTGTTCGTTTTAGCCCCTCTGACCAGCGTGAGGTGGTGTCTCACTGTGGCTTTGATTCGTGTTTCCCTGATGATGAGTGACGCTGAGCATCGTTTCAGGTGTCTGTCGGCCATCTGGATGGCTTCTTCAGAGGACATTACTTTGATATTTCTAATCAAAACTAAAATACTTGAATAAGAATTAGAAAGGAAAGACTGAGATGAACACAGTCAGTGCTGACGGTTTATCTACACTTGTGCTGTGTAAGCGCGGGCTCTGAGTCCTGGTGGGCGGCTGACTCTGTTCCTCTCATAGAGGCTCTGCTGTCACACTCACTGGGACACGGCGTGCGGGTCAGCGGGTGTGGACAGGTGCACACTCGTGTGTGCACGCTGCCTCCAGACGCAGGACTTTCCTGCACTGGGGCCTTCCACATGCCCGTCCCACTCAGTCCCGCATCCACACCACTGAGCAGAGTGTCCCAGTGTCTGTCTGTTCTAGAACTCCGTGGCCGTGGGACCTTCACCGGTGCCGTCACCTGTCCCGGCAGCTGCCCCTTTATGTGACGCAGAGCTTTTCTGTGTGTCAGCCAAGGAGCCTCTGGCATTCCAGCTTGTCGATTGTGAATAAAACCGCTTCGGGAAAGTTCTGTGTGACAATGCCAGTTCTCCTGAGCAAGCAGATGGGGGCTGGGCTGGTGGGGGGAGGGGCGGCCACATGTTCGGCCCCAGCACCCGCTCGCGAGCTCTCCAGAGTGGGTGCTGTTCACGCTCGCCTGTGCCGGGGCGGCCCCGTTTTGTGAGTCTTCTTAGTTTTAGCCATTCTGGTCCTTTTGTTGTGGTTTCCATTTGTGTTTTTTTAATGAGTGATTTTGAACACTACATCGTATGATTGTGCGCTCATTTAACATTTTTCATTATTATTATTAACGAGTTGTTGAATTTTAAACAGTGTATTCCAGGTACTTCCACAGATCAGGTATACCTATTGCAAATTATCTCCCCAAATCTGTGGCTCGTCTGTTTATTTGTATTATAATATCCTTTAATGACATAGATCTTGAATTTTTATTAAGTGTAACTTTTATTTTATGGTTGGTACTCTCTGGCCTGTCTGAGAAACCTTCCCAGCCTAAAGCCTGCAGTGATCTTCTGTATGTCGCCTTCCGGGAAGTATATAGTTTTTATTCCTCTTCAGACCTTGGACCCGTCGTATGAGCCCCCGCTGTCCCCCAGCGGTGCGCCGGCCCTGGAGCAGCGGGGGAGCGTCTCCGCGGGCGACAGCGCGGGCCTGTGCGCACTTGCCCTCCGCCGCCGGCTTCCTCGTGAGAACACCTCGTCCACAAGACGCGTGGTGCTCAGACTGTGTGCTGACCGACTGTCAGGAAGGCTTCTGGCCACCAGTGGGCTGTTAGTTGTTACGCTTTTGAGGCGCCAAAACCACACATGGGTTTTCGACGTGAAAACGGTGGTTGCACGGGTGAGCACGATCGCACGCTCTGGGGGCTCGACTGGAATTCGAGAGCCCTTCTCCTAGCACCGCTTCACTTCTAAGCCGTCCCTGTCAGCCCAGGCCAGTGTCATCGCCTCCGTGCCATTTTAACGGGATACTCAGGTATCTAGCAATACGCCCAGACCTACAGGGACGGGGGCTGGAGTCGTGTCCGCCCGTGGCCCGGTTGGGAAGCCCTCGGCGGACGGGGGACCCGCGTGTGCTGGCGTTCCGCTCCCTCGCGGCGGAGGCGGCCGGCAGCGGCTTGTGACTGTCCCCAGAAGCTTCCTCTGAGGTCCTCGAGTCGGGAGCCAGTGCCCTTGGGACGGGGAGCCAGCAGTTCCTCCGAGCTCCCCCCGCGCCTGTCCGGTTACCGGCGCCGGAGCATGGCTTCGGACTTTCCGGAGACGGGGCCTCGCGGGCCCACCGCGGCTCCTGTAACCTGAGCCCTGCTCGTGGGTGTGCTTGTCTGTCCTCGTCCCCATACGTGGAAGGGTGGGGACGGCGCGGCGCGGCTGGACACAGTCTGGGCTGTGGGCCAGTGTGACCGGTGTGCATACGCTGGGCGCAAACTCACGGATTCACCATTGACAGTGTAGACACGCCCGGGCGGAAGGCCAGAGGACCCTCCGAACCTCACCCACACCCTCCTTGTCGCCCCACGTTCTGCCTCGTGGCTGCTGTGGGTGGTCTTGGACCAGGCAGGTGGCCGCTGTTGGGTTATTCCGCCATGTCTTCGAGCCAGAGCGCAGTCGTTTAAGCCGCAATAAATACGTCTGGGCAACGCTTACTGTGCCTCATTTCCCGGGGTAAGTGAACTACTGGAAAATATCTCATTGCTTTTTACTTCGCCTTCGGTTTTCCATGATTTATGTCAGACTATAAAAGAAAGAAAGAGAATGAAATTTCTAAACATGAGTCTATTTTTTCTCTCTGTTGCTAACTTTAAGAAACGGAAGTTCTCCAAGGCATTCCTGCACCATTCCGATGCCTTTCAGTCATCAGACCCAGGGTCCTCTAATAATAAGTCTTTGAGTTTCATACACTTTTTAATGTTTATTTATATTAGAGAAAGAGAGAGAGGTGGAGCGAGAGAGAGAGAACGAGCAGAGAAGGGCAGAGAGAGGGAGGCGCAGAATCGGAAGGAGGCCCCAGGCTCTGGGGTATCTGCACGGAGCCCGGTGGGGGCCTCGAACTCACGAGCCGTGAGATCATGACCTGAGCTGAGGTCAGACACTTAACCAACTGAGCCCCCCAGGCGCCCCAAGAAGTCTTCGAGTGCGAACTAAATGGTGACGGGGGCGTAGGCGGCGTTACCTGACGGCCGGGGCACCTGTTCTGAGCCGTTTTCTTGCTGCTCCTCGCCCAGCACCGCGGGGAAGGTAGGGGCGCCCACACTGCCGGGTGACACCAGTGAGCCGTGTGATTCTATTTGTAGCCTGAAGAAAGTGGGACTTAGCAGCTCGAAGTAGAGCGAGCATTACAGAAGCTCCCGGCATCCTCTGTCCTGCTGTTTTCCCACCACACTGTGGTGGTCTTTCCGTACAGTTTAGAGTCTTACCTCCGGGTGATTAATTAGTTTATTTTCTAGGTAAGTCATCTTATAAAATTACACTTTGAAAGGTTCACAGAAAACCTCAAAAGACGCTTACAGAAGTCTTCCATACTAAAGCAGTCTTACAGATAGTAGAAAATAGAGTGAGCAGGTGACTCACGGGCCACCCGTCTGAACTGTGCGGGTCCCCATGTCTGTGGGTTTTTTTCAGTAAGTACAGCATATGCTGCAAAGGTAGTTTCTCGTATGATTTTCTTGGTAATGTTCTTTCTCTCTAGCGTATTTTATTGTAGGGATTCAGTATGTAATACCTAACAAAATACGTGTTTATGGACCGTTCGTGCTACTGGTATGGCTCCTGGTCAGGAGTAGATTGTTGTGCTTAGGGTTTGGGGGGCCAGGAGTTAGGTGTGTATATTCGACTATGCCGTGGTCAGCACCCCTAACCTTCCGTATTACAGGGTCAACTATAATTTCAAGTTTTACCTGGATGAGAAATGTGTGTACCCAGATGTTAGAATAAGTGAAGTTACCAAGTAGGATGCCGACCACGGAGCTGGAATCGGCAGTGGGGACAAGCTGCTGACTCGCTAGCGAGCTGCTGGGCAGGGGTGGGCGAGGTAGCGTGAGTCAAAGGGAAGAAGTCATAGAGAGATGCAATTATTGACAGTGACTTAAGAGATTTGTAACAACTGAAGAGCTTAAATTATAAGACTAATAAAAAAAAAAAAACTTCCCACAAAGGAAACACCAGGCCAAGATGGACCCACTAGTGACTCCTACCGAACGCTTAAGGAAGAATTAATGCCATTTCTTCAAAAACTTTTCCAATCAATTAGAGGGAACACCAAAACTTTCTCAGGCCAGTATCGCCCTGATTAAAGATTAAAAAAAAAAACCAGAAGAAGACTAGCATCAACGTTTCTCATGAATATAGATGCAAACCCTCAACACTGGCAAATCCAATCCGCCACGTGTCACAGTGAGCTCCATGCCAGGAACACAAGGCCAGCTTACCAAATGAGGAGAAATTAATGCAATACATCCCATTAGTAAATAAAACAAAATATACGATCATCTCACAGACAGAAAAATCATTTGACAAAATCATCGCCTGGTTATGAACGATTCAAGCAAAATCAGCACAAAGGAGCTTCCTCAACCCAGTAAGTCCGTCCACGAGGCCCACCGTCAGCTGCATTCCTAGTGCTGAAAGACGGCGCGGTTCCTCCAGAAGGTGAGGAAAAGACCAGGACATCCACTCCTGGCGCTGTCACGCGTGGCTGTGCTGGCGGCTGTGGGCGGGGCAGCCGGGCAGGAAGCGTGGGCGCTGACGTCTTGGGGGTCGTTCCCTGTCGGGGGTGCGTGGGTGCCCCCAGCGCCCAGGGGTAAGAACAGGTGCCAGGCGCTGCAGTGGGCGGGAGCCTGGACCTCTCGTGTGCGTGGCTCTCTGGGAGCGGGGGACTCTGTGCCCGTGGCCCCACTGTGCGCTGTGCCCGGATGTGGAGTCTTCCTGGTGCCTTGTGCCTCCAGGTTTCCTGTGTCTTGGACCCGGGGATGCGTGACCTCTTAAAGGTGTCTGAGACCTTGGGGCAGGCCTTAGCCCCAGTGGGGACGTCTGTCTCAGGGCCCTTGCTCGGGAGAGGGAGGGGGTCTCCGCCGGTCCGTTTGGTCACATCCGTCCCTCCCACACAGGCACGTTCCCAGTAGTTCGCCCGTGGGTGTGGGAGCCCAGACTCCTCTCGCGTCTGTCCTGGCTCCTCCGGCCTCCCCTCCCCTCCGGTCACTCGCTGGCCCGGCCGTGCTGTGCCCTCCCACAGGCCACGTCCTCTCGCACGGCTGGCCCGTTTCTTCCTTCTGGAAGACCTGCTGTCCACCGTGCCCTGGCTCTCCCGTCCTTCCATGCCCTGCCCGCCCAGGCTTGCGTCCCTCAGGCCCCGTGTCCTCCTGGGCGCCGAACCTCCCCCAGCCCTTTCTAGCCTTACCTGACTTCCCTGCTCCCTCTCCGCGCTGCCCCCCTACACCTGCCCCGTCTGGCACGTTGTCTGCTGCCCTGCGGGGGCCCAGCGGTCCGTGTTGGACCGCTGTCGTTAGCGCAATGGCTTCATCGTGACGCAGGCCCAGCGATAGCCCCCTTTGATGTAGCCTCAGCCTAAGCATTTACTTTCTCATACGTGTGACTGTCCCGGGGGCCCTGGCGAGGCATTGCCGGGCGCCCGAGCCTAACATTCTTGTTTCAGGTAACACGTGGTGTAAGGGACATGTCTTGCCCACCGACCCCGACAGAGACACCTTCGTTATAGCAAAACTGTAAAATACATGTGAAGCTGTGGGTCCTGCATGACTGAGGTTAGCAGGGTCTCAAAGGTAATTGAATGTCATTACCATCGTGCACGTTCGGGATTCGGCCCAAGGGTTGGCCATAGCGTCCGGGCAGGACAGCCAGGCCCCGGGGCGCAGTGAGCGTGAGTGCACAGCCTGCTTGGCCCGTTCACTTGCACAGCGAAGTCTCCTGTGGGCGCTTGCATGGAACCCGTAAACGAGGGCTGAGCCGCGGGGTGCATGCGGGGTGCCCGGCCGACGGCCCCCGGCTCCCGCCCAGAAACACACGGCCCATGAGGTGGGCGACTGTCCGACTGTGGGGAGGGCTGTCCAGGGTGGACGGCAAGCCCGCCTGGGGGCCGGGAAGGAGCAGCTGCCCTGGGGGCGGGTCACGAATGCGCCCCCGTGGCAGTGGGGTGACGGCAGAGGAAAGCTCACTGTGTGTCCTGCAGCGTGGCAGCGACAGGAGGGTCTGGCTCCGTCGTGTCCCTGTGGGGAGAGGATGCGTGGAGACAGGTGCTCTGGAATCCAGGACGTAAACGTGGTGCGGGCGGTGTGGACGCCTGTCAGGGCTGAGTTAACACTGTGGCGTCATTGGTTCCCGGAGGAGACCAGCCAGGGCAAGCCCCTCCACCGATTGGAGGTCGACCCTGTTTCTAATTCCAGAAAGCACAGACCTTGTGTCACTGTGGACACCGTGGTGCGTGTGTTACGTTTGCACGTTTTACAGAACGGCTTTGGGACTCCGCCTCTTGGGACTTGCCGAACTGTTCTTACCTGAGTCCCAGCACAGAGCCGTCGCCTGCAGTGTCAACAAGGCCTGGCCCCAGGACCGGGCCCGTGACCCGGCCGCAAACACCCTCAGCCTTGTGCACCCCCCACGAGTGAGCACACGAAGCCACAGGCCCCTCAGCCTCGCACACACACCCCACGAGTGTGCACACGAAGCCACAGACCCCTCAGCCTTGCACACACGCCCCTGTGCACACACGAAACCACAGACCCCTCAGCCTTGCACACACGCCCCGTGAGTGCACACGAAGCCACAGACCCCTCA
>PISW01013971.1:0-23379 GCA_004023785.1 Mungos mungo
GGGGTGTGGGGTGATGGGCGGGTCGTCGGGAGTGATGGGGGGTGATGGAGTGATGGGGGTGATGGGGGGGTTGTGGGGGGATGGAGGTGATGGGCAGGTCGTGGGGGGTGATGGGGGGGTGATGGAGCCGGGCGGGGGCACTGCTGAAATCTCACAATGAGGTGCACTAGAAACAACAGCCAGGAACCCCCCCACTTCTAGAAGCAGCCCCTCTCCTACCCACCGCTGCCGCAGGGGAGTATCTGGAGGAGGGAGGTTAAGGGAAGCTCATCTCTCTCTCTCCCTTCTCTCTCCCTCTCAGCCCTGCCCCTGCCGGAGGGGTAAGGTGAGTGTCTGCGCTCAGGGGAGTTTGGGGTCACGCCGCCTGGCATCCCCCCAGCCCTCTGGCCTCTTGGCACCCCTGGTCACTTATCCAGTGCCGGCCTCAGTTCCCACATCTGTAAAATGGGGTTTGTGCAATGACCACCCTCGAGGGGTGTTTTCGGAGAACCCACAGCAGCGCTCGAACCTCGTAAATTGCCACCGGCTGCGCCGTAAAACATCACGTTCTCGAGAAACCCAGTTTCCGTTAATGGAGAGAGAAAGAGACAGATGACAGATCCCGGGAACGGTGCGTGTGGCTCAGGAGGGGTCCCAGGCTGAGCGACCCCTGTGGCCCAAGGAACAGGAGGGGACAGGCCGCGGGAGGCCCCAGAGGCAGGGCGGCGGCGGTGAGGGGCAGGGGATGCCAGGCGGGGCCCCCTTCCCGCCTGCCCCCCCAGCAGACCCAGAGCCGGCCCCTCTCCTCCCACACCCCCTCCCAACAGTTTCCAGGAAGGACTCGTTGCCATGGCAACACACGTCCAATTATTCCACTTGCAGAAAAATCACTTCTCAGCCAACTTGGTTGGAACACGTCCCTTCTGCAGAGCCAACCCTGCTCTGGGCTTTCACCCCCCTCGTACCCAGAGCTTGGAGCGAAGGAACGGGAGGCAGGCAGGGGGCCTCAGGCTTCAAGAGAGGGGTCGTCGGGGCAGAGAGGGCAGGGGGTCCCTCGTGTCTGCAGGTCGGCGCACCCGTGGGAGCCCCCTGCAGGGGCTGAGGGGCAGCAGGCCGGGGCAGGACTAAGGCGGTTCCAATCCAGCCGCGCTGAGCCAGGCTCTGCTACACACTGGGCGTGCGAAAATGTCTGTGTTCTTCCAACGGGAGGCTCGGAGACGGGCGAGCAGGTCCACACCTGTAAGTGATAGAACCACAGTAGGGTCTGTTCAGAGGAGCGAGAAGTAACCCGAGTCAGGAGAGAGACTGAGGGAGGGCAACTCAGAAGCTGGGTTCTGAGGTACGGATAGGAGCTTGTCACACAGACAAGGGCTGAGGGTGGGTGACTGGGCAGAGGAGGGGGTCATGGGTACGAGGACAGCAGGGAGGGGAGCGTGCCCAGTGCGAAGCCCTGACGGGGCAGGGGGAGGTGGGGCGGGGCAAGACTGGGAGGCTGGAAGCCACAGATGCCCTTCCAGGAGGGGGCGCCCTCTGGCCCGTGTGCGGTGGGAAGAGCTGGGCCACATGGGCCCTTGTCAGACACAGGCAGAGACCAGCCGGGAGGCAGGGCCCCCGTCCAGGGCAGGTGGGGAGGCCTGACCTGTATCAGTGACGGAAGGAACAGGAAGAGAATGGCGGGTGCGGGTCATGGAGGTGGAGGTGGAGTGCTGGGACCAGACCTCTGCCCAGCCCCCAGCTCTGGGACCCAGGGTCAGTGGGAAGGGTGCACAGTAGGCACCCCACAGGGCAAGCTGAGATGCCTTCTTTGCCCGGGGCTCCCGGACAGGACTCCGCCGCCGCCACAGCGCCCCCTGGGCTCAGTGCAGCGCATGGAGTGAAGGGCACGCTTTGTCAGGCCAAGGGGATCACAGGGCCCCTTCCAGGGAAACTCCCCTCACTCTTCCCCCCTCCCCCTCTGTCCCCCTCCGCCTCCCCCTCTTCCCCCCCTCCCCCCTCCGCTGCCACATGACCAAGGTGCAGTGGGTTAAGAAGCGGCTTCACAAATAAGCAACCAAAGTCACAACCAGAAGTGGGTAGGAAGGGGGGCGCCTGGGGGCTCAGTCGGTTAAGCGTCCGACTTCGGCTCAGGTCATGATCTCACTTTCGTGGGTTCGAGCCCTGCCTCGGGCTCTGTGCTGACAGCTCGGAACCTGGAGCTGCTTCCGATTCTGTGTCTCCCTCTCTCTCTGCCCCTCCTCTGCTCATTCTGTCTGTCTCTCTCAAAAATAAACATTAAAAAAGTTTTTAAATTAAATGTTAAAAAATTTTTTTAACTTCAAAAAATAAAAAAGAAATGGGTGGGCTGAGAAGCCGTATGGAAAATGGCGACACTCTGGCGCATCCCGAGCCCTCCCCCGCCTCACCAGAGCCACGTCCTCCAGGAACATCAGGATGGCAGGTGACCCGGCGAGATGGTGGCACAGACCGGATGTTGTGGTCTCCCCCAGGTTCGTGTGTGGGATCCTGACCCCAGGAAGGTGGCGTTAGGAGGCGGGGCCTTTGGGAGGCCGCCAGGGCAGGAGGGATCAGGGCCCTGTGGAGACGGAGCCTGAGGGCACGGGAGGGGTTGCCGGCTACCACCAGCCTCCGGAACCCAGAGGGACACTGTCCTTTGCTTGTAAGCACACAGCCTGGGGAGTTCCTGGAGCCGATTCAGCAGACAGGGAGGGGACAGACGGGGCGGCCCCCCGGGGGCTGAGTCCCCAGGCGGCTCCGTGCCCATCTGACCTCACACGGGTGCCTCCTAAGGGCTTCCCTCCCACAGGACTGGTTCCTCCTTTTGTTCTTCTAGAATGTTTGTTTTTGAGAAAGAGAGAAAGAGACAGAGCGGGAGCCGGGGAGGGGCAGAGAGAGAGGGAGACGCAGGATCCGAAGCAGCTCCAGGCTCTGAGCCACCAGCACAGAGCCCCACGCTCCCGGGTGACTCCCTGGGCACAGAGACAGTGTCTCTCCCAGACGTCGCGTGCTCTCCGTGTTACAGGCTCACGTGGGCCACCTGCCACGGAGCGCCTCCTGGCTCCTGGGACGGAACGCTCAGGTCTCTGCCCCTGCGTCTTGTGTCCGGGAGGGACTCCGAGGCGATGACTTATGTTGACACACGGCCTCCCTCCCAGCAGAGCACTGCTGAGGCGACCCGGTGTGGTGAGCTCCCTCCCCGGTCCCCGCCCTGCGCCCCGCACGCCCCCGCACGCTGAGGTGCTCCGGAAACGCGCAGTAGCAGAGGAAGCGATGAATCAATCCCCCAAGTGCAGTGCACTTAAAATCCCACGTCTGAGGCGTTCTAACCCCGCTGTCGGCGGCGGTCACTGGCCAGGGCGCGGGGAGCCTGGTAGGCATCTGTCTCTGTGCTGACAGCACCTGGGTCGGAAGCCCTCAAGCCTTCAGCCAGGACCTGTAGGTAGGGCCATGAAGGCCGCTGCGGTGCCCAGTGACTGAACGGCCTGCAGAACCAGGCAGGGCAGGTCCAGGCAGGGGGGTCCAGGCAGGGGGGTCCAGGCACGGGCGGGGAGAGTGGAAGCGGGGCTGAGACTGAAGGACAGGATGGGGCAAAGGCCCCGGGTCCCTCCTGTCAGGTGACCAGTCAGTGCTCTGCGGGCCGTTTGACTGAAGCATCATTGGGATAGTCCCTACCCCCCAAGCACGACCCCCCAGCACATCTGGGACCGCCCACCGGACAAATGGACGTCCACCCTCCCCCCAAGGGAACTCCTAACTCTCCAGACCAGCTGGGATCACTCCGTCTGCTTCTCCCTCCTCCCAGGACAAGGAACTCACTGCTGACAACCTAGGGGCGTTAGTCCTTGGCACCTGCTGGGGGGGACGGCCCCCTGGTTTTCCAGGGCCTCGGAGGCTCCTCACACGCCAGACCCAACGTCCCAGACCATTCTGTCCCTGCAGGGAGGAAAATCTTGAACGTTGGGGCTTTGCAGACCTGAATTTGAAAACCAGAGCTCCTGTCTCAAAAATAAAAGAAAAAACTTAAAAAAAATTTTTAAGGGGGGCCCCTGGGGGGCTCAGTCGGGGAAGCATCCAGCTTCAGCTCAGGTCACGATCTCACGGTTCGTGTGGGTTTGAGCCCTGCATCGGGCTCTGTGCTGACAGCTCGGAGCCTGGAATCTGCTTCCGATTCTGTGTCTCCCTCTCTCTCTGCCCCTCCCCCACTCGTGCTCTGTCTCTCTGTGTCTCAAAAATAAAATAAAAAACTATAAAAAATTTTTGAAAATCGACACTTGCAGCTAAGTGATGTTGGACTCGTCTGCCTCCTGGGACAGAGATTTCCTGTCTCTTCTGCGGAGACAATGTGACCTCACAGCCTCCTTCCCCAGGACTGCAGGGAAGGGACCCCTAACTGAGAGCTTCCCCGGCCCCCCCGGCCCCCAGCCCCCCAGCCCACCTGGCTCCGAGGGTCTATGAGCACACCCGTGACCCAAAACTCACCTCGTGGGCTTTGACAAAGGACTTCCGCCCTCCCGATAGACAAGCAGGTCTGGAAGGTTAGGTTTGAAGGTCAAAATGGTGGGAAATCCAAATTCTGGAGGCGAAGCGGATGTTGGGAGCAGGACTGTAGTGGGAATCTGGACTGATTCCCCGGACAGACACATGGACAGACAGACACACCGGACCCCAGGGGCCCAGCCTTCCGCCTCCCCTGCTGGCGCGGCCACGGCCCCGCCCTGTCCTCTCCACGGGCACATCTGTGGCCTGAACACCAGCGGCTCAGCACGGAGCCAGCGTCTGCAGCGACCCGGGGGACTAAGCACCCCCTCCCACCCCCAGGGGCAAAATGACGCAAATAACACGGGGTTCGGGTACAAATGACCCTGTTCTGGGGAACAACAGGGTTTCATTTTTGCAGTTGGGTTTTAGGGCAAAGCTCTGCGGAGCCATCCTGACTTTCCCACGATTTTATCCAAAAGGAGGCTGCTTGGGTCCCCCCTGAGCTACGCTCGGGGCATCGCCTCACCCCTTCCGCTCGGGGCATCGCCTCACCAAACACCCCTTCCCCTCCGGCGGGAACGAACCTCTTCCTTCCTAAAACAACACAAAGGTGGGTAATGAGAGTGCGATCATTAACGGGTAATTTAGAGGCTGTGAGCAGAGTTCGTAACATCATCCTGAATAGACCTGCCCTTAACTGAACCTCTTTTTTCTCCCTTCTCTGATTTTTTTGTGTGTTGTAACTGTAATTATTTTAATTGAGATTTTCCCTAATGAAAACAAAGAACACGGTATGTGGGAGAATCGGCTTCTGGGAGGCCACAGGCACAGCGGTGCCCCGTTTCTCACCTCAGCGCCCGGGCCCCGGGGACTCTCTGTCTGCAGCAGGTGCGGGCCGCTGGGGTGGGGCGTGCATGCACGTGTGTGTGTGTGTGTGTGTGTGTGTGTGTGTGTGTGTATTTGTCTCCGTTCCTTTATTGCCCGGATTCATGCATGGCGGAGATGTGATCTGTGGGCCAGGAGTCCTGGATTTTCGTTCTGACTCCCTATGACCGACCAGAGGAGTGACCTCGGGTCCCTTGCCTTCTCCGTGCCTCAGTTTCCTCACCTGTGAAATGCCAGGATCTCTCGAGGCCTCAGTCAAGCAACGTCCTGCCGGGTCCTCAGTGACTCCGTCAGCGTGGTGACGTGCATTCCAAAGGGGAGCACGTCCTGGGTCCCCATCCTCCAAAAACCACCTTCCAGAAGCTTCCACTAAGCATGGCACATGAAGAGGAGAATACTGTCAGGTCTGCCCTCTGGGTACTTAACATCAGGACTCGAGGGAGCGGCGAAGGGGCGCCCGGGCACAGGCCAGCCCGCTGGGTGACAGAGCCCACTCAGACCCGTGGGTGGGTCCTCAGACTCTGCCCTGTCCCCCGGTGCGTCCCCTCCCCGGAGGCTCTCGAAACCTTGGCCACTTAATACTGACTCCGGAATTCTCAGGTCCCGCAGTCTCTACGTTGCGAAGCCCGCTGCCCTCGGGGCCTCAGCTTCTGGGTTTCTTTCTGCCCCCAACCCCAAGCTACCCATGGGCCCCTGATTCTTGGAAGCATCTTTCGCTGGACGGATTGCACCCTCCCTAACGCCGCCTGGCCCGCGCAGGCCACCTCTGCTGGCAAACGCAGGACTGGGGGTGCACACGGAGGGGTTCATTCAGGCCTGTCTGGGGGCTTCCAGGCAGCAAGGCAGTCCCACCGCCCAGGACTGCCCAGGCCAGACATTTTCTTTTTTTTGAAAGACAGAGAGAGGATGCATGGGGGAAAGAGGCAGAGGGAGAGAGAGAGAGAGAGAGAGAGAGAGAATCCTAAGCAGGCTCCACACTCAGCGCAGAGCCCGATGCGGGGCTCAATCCCATGACCCTGGGATCATGACCTGAGCCGAAACCCAGAGTCAGACACTCAATCGACGGAGCCACCCAGGCGGCCCTTTAGGCCAGACACGTGAATGAGTCTTTCCTAGGGGAGTTGAGAGGCTGTGCTAAGCGCTCAGAGAGCCCAGAAGGAAGCCAGTGGCCTGAGGGCCGGGCGCTCCGAGCCGGCTCCCAGGGCCGTGGTCAGAGAGCGGCGGGCTCTGGGCTTCCGCCGGGCGCACCTCCCACCCCGCGATTTAGGGTTCTAGATGTGCCAGAAGTGGCGAGGGGGCCGTGACATGTCCGCTCGAAGAAATGTTTCCTTCCCAGCGCAAAGAGGGACTGTCCCCGGGACCCCCGCTCCCTGTTGCGTCAGCCTGCCCCTCCCCCCCGGTCACCACAGGGCCTTTGCTCACAAGGGCCAGTCCTGGGAGGGACCGGTAACTTGGTGGGAATGAAAACCGTGGTGGAGGCCACCATGTGGCCGTCTGCAGGGCCAGCATGGGACTCGGGCAGCGAGCAGACCCTGTCTCTGGAAGGAGGGGTCCAGAGAGCCCCCCCACCCCCGCGGCCAGTCCCAGGGGGCACCGCCCTCAGGCCCCCTCTCCCTTTCCTCCCTGGGGTGCCGGGCGGCTCAGGGGAGGAAACTCCACCCTGATTTTTCTTTGTTTTTACAGAAAAGCTAGTTTCTGCCAAAAGGAAAAAATTAAAACGGGAACAGCCTTTTTCCCTCTGAGAATTGTTTTCTCTTCATTAAACCCTGGCTTGGCCAGCCACCAACCCGGGACCAAGGGACAGTTTTCTCCTCCTTGGCTGAGGACCCCCCCCTTCTGTGACGGTCCAGGGATTCTGTGCTTGGATTGGAGGCAAGAAAAGAGGAGGATCCGGCGGGAGGGGAGAGAAGGAAGGGAGCCACACACGGGGGCCCCTCCAGGCCCCCCCACAGGGAGGCCAGCCCCTCTGGACACGCAAGTGAGGGTTCCGGTTTCGAAAACCCATCCGTGCGTGTCTACAGCCCCGAGGCCTCAATCATGGCGCGTGACCCTCTTTCCTGCCGTCTACACTGCCTCCCTCTCCTTGGAGGCGCCCCCGAGCCCCAGCTCCCAGCCTGCCCCTGCGCTCGCCATCAGACCCCACTCAGCTGTGGGTGGTCTACACTCGCTCTGGTTTCCTCTGACTCACATGCTGGGCGGAGGGGGGCGGTCCTGCTCCTCCCCTGCTTGGAGGATCCCGGGGTCACTGGGGCTGCGTCCCCGCCCCAGCTGGTGGCTGGCCCGTGGCACCCCGCCGGAGCCCAGCCCCGCCCCGGCCCTTGCGGCCGGGCGCTCTGCCCGTCGGTCCTGGGCAGGCGGTGTCCCTGAGCCCTGGCGGCCCCTCGGCAGGTCGGGAGCAGGAGGGCAGGCGCCTGGACCAACGGACACTGAAGTGACAGGACCTCCTGCACGGGGAGGAAATCCACCACCGCCAGGAAAGGACACAGGGTCCCAGATGCCCGCGGTGGCCCAGCCACCTCCCTGCAGCCTTCCACTGTGGCCTCCCCACCCGACCTCCCTGCACCAGCACCTGCCTCTCCCTTGGCCATGAGCGCAGCGGAGAAGATGGGCCGGGGAGCGAACACCTTCCTCCCGAGAAGGCAGCCATAGTCGAAACCCCACAAGCCTCGGCAGCGACGTGCACCAGCTCCCTGGCGCCGACTTCCCCAGGATCACACACCCAGCTCCGCACCATCTCCCAACAGCCCATCATCCCCCACCGCCCTGTCGATGGGGGAAGGCAAGGCCATGGCACCCCATTTCCCTGCCCCCGTTCACACAAACAACACAGATAAGGGAACTGGTCAGTGGTCTGTGCATCTAAGTCAACAGGGCCATGGGGCTGCCTAGGAAAGCTGATACTGTCTCTGGCTCCATTATTAGAGGTATTGTCTCCTAAAGAACGGAGGTGATCATAACTCACCATCCTCCACACTGGCCTGACATCCTGGCCTGTTCTTTAGTTTTGGGTTGGGGGGAGGTGTTTGTGCAGAGACCAAACCAAGTTTATGTGAACTAACCAGGAAGGGAAGGGATCTTGAATCCAAGCACCTTGAAAAATGGTTAGGACCGCAGAATACAGACTCAGGGGCCAAAGCCACTCTGCAGGAATTCTGCAGGACTCTGCTGCTCCAGAGAAAATAGACTTGGTGCACTCAGGTGGCTCAGTCAGTTAAGCGTCCAACTTCAGCTCACAATTTCACAGTTTGTGAGTTCGAGCCCCATATCAGGCTCCACTCTGACGGTGCAGAGTCGACTTGGGATTCTCTCTGTCCCTCCTCTGCCCCTTCCACGCTCTCTCTCTCTCTTGCTCTCGCTCGCTGTCAAAAATCAATAAATAAACTTTTAAAAAACTTTTATGGTAAAGAAAGAATTTCTTTAAGAAAATAGACTCAGAGGGCCTGAGTGGCTCAGTGGGCTCAGGTCATGATCTCATGGTTTGTGAGTTCGAGTCCCGCGTTGGGCTCTGTGCTGACAGCTTAGAGCCTGGAGCCTGCTTTGGATTCTGTGTCTCCCTCTCTCTGCTCCTCCCCTGTTCATGCTCTGTCTCTGTCTCTCAAAAATAATAAGCATTAAAAAAAATTTTTTTTAAATAGACTCAGTCTGTGGGGCCCCAAGTAGCACAATTAAGACGAGTAGCCATTAGCTCCGGGAACACAGATGTTCAATCTTCTATATGAGAAACAGCGCAGCATCCTGGCCGCCTCAGGGTGACAATGGCTGTCACCGTAAAGTACTGAACTCCCCGTCCCTGGAGGCATTCAAATGCGGGGAAACCAGCGGTGAGCATACCACCGGCAAATGTATAACTTGGCACCACCGACAAGCTAACAGACTACTGCCCCTTTGATCGGATACTCAATAAGATTCTTGAACATTTGCCAGCGTGGGGGGAGGGGTGGGGGTGCCTGACGGGCAGGAGGGTGGGCCAGGCTGGCTCACCCTCATCTCCCGCTCCTTACCCTTGCTCTCCGGGCCCCCATGCCACCCCTACCCGGGGCAGCTTATCAGAAACCAGCAATTTGAAAAGTCCCCTCCAGAAAGTCTGGAAAACAGCACCTTCTGTTTGCGGCGCCGCGGAGTTGGGTCAAATGCCCCCTGGGATGTGGTGCCCCCGCCAAGCTGGCCTCTTCCTGCCTCTGAGATCAGATGACCTTCTGCTGCTTATCACCCCACCAGGATGACCACCGGAACTGCCGGCCGTGCCCCTTGTCCCCGGAGGGGGACCTCCCAGCTGCCCTCCTGTCCTGGTCGGACTCTCTGAGCAAAGCCCCAGGCCCATCTGGAGGCTCTTGAAGGTGGTTGAGCTGCCTCGAGGACCCAGGGACCCTCCCTCCTCCCTCGGAGACCCCCCCCCCCGAAGGCATTCCTGCCTAGGTCTCCGGACACCAGGAAAGGGAAGCCTGGTGCTCGGTGCTCCTCGGGAATGGCCGCTGCTGAGGCCGGGGGCTGTGGCAGCTCTCCTGTGCGCTGAGTGAGGGGCCCCGGGCTCTCCCAGAGCCCCGTGACCGCCACCTCCCCCCAGCCTGGCCTGACCACTGCTCTCTGCCCCTTTCCGGACAGAAGGACTCTAGGGAATAGCAGAAGGGCAGTCCTGGTGCCCTGCCCCCTCTGCCGGCCCCTCCCCCTTGCTGTCCAGAACAACTCCATCCCGAGTGCCCCCTGAGCCCGATCCCCCATCAGCCCTCGCTCCCCCAGGGGCCACAAACACCCCCAGTAATCCCCTCTGTCCCCACCGCCCATTTCTTCACGCACACCCGTAACCAGAGGGCCAGAGCAAGGCCGGCTGTCCGTTACCTGCCCAGGGGCATGTTGGGGACACTGGGAGACTTTGGAATGGCCAAACGAGATCTGGGGGGCCCTAGAACGTCCAGCGCGCCTTTCCGGCGTACCTCCCCCTTCACTGTCCGCCAGCTATTTTGCCATTCTGCGGGTTGTCGAAAACTCACAATAAGGCAAATGGCCTCGTCCACGCAAGGCCAGGGAGTCGCGTCCCGTGGAACGTGCCTGACTGCTGCCCCTCGGAGGGTGCAAGCTGGCCTCAGCGGTCACAGCCCACGGCCGTCCAGCCCCTCGAATCCGCTGTGGGACCACGCTGGCGGCGGCGCTAAATCTCGAGTTAAATAAACTCTTTGTTTTTTGTTTTTTATTAATGTTTTAATTTATTTTAGAGAGAGAGAGTGAGCAGGGGAGGGTCAAAGAGAGAGGGAGACACAGAATGTGAAGCAGGCTCCAGGCTCGGAGCTGTCAGCACAGAGCCTGATGCGGGGCTCGAACCCACGAACCGTGAGATCATGACCTGAGCCGAAGCTGGAGACTTAACCAACTGAGCCACCCAGGCGCCCCTAAGTAAACTCCTTGGCAAACACGTCTTCAGTACTTGTAGGAGTCATGAGCTTACCTTCTAGCAAAACGACCCGTTAACAGCAGGGTCTCCAGGGGCTAGGAGGGCAAGCTCGGTGGGCAAGATTCGGGGGGTGGGACACGCAAGGGTGCCTTCTCTGGCCCTAGAAAGGAAGGACTGTCCCCATAAGCCCCACCCGCTCCCCCTCCGGCCCCCTCCGGCTCTGCTCTGAGTGACCCCCCCCACTTCCTGCCGTTACTGAGTGACGTGACGTTTAGTTCCCCATGTCTCCACTGCCAAGGCCCCCTCTCCCCTGAGATGACTTCGGGCACAGGTGGCATACGGGACCAGGGCCTGTGACACACACACGTCTCAGCCAGTGTCACAGAGAACCGCATGCTCCCAGCAGGACCACGGACGAGACAGGAAGGTGACTGGTCCCAGACGCAGCCCAGGAGTGGGTGTCACGGAGAGATCTCGAGCCTCAGAGTTCGGACCGGCGGAGACTCAGAAATGTCCCCAGGGCAGCAGGGGCAAAGCCAAGGACAAGGCCCAGGACCCTCGGGCTGCGGGAGGAACGTCACGTGGTGTAGCCGCACCTCGCAAGGTCCCTCCGTGGGGGAGCACGGAGCCAGCGCGGGCCTCGCCAAGTCCAGCCCCCGGCGTCCGTCCAAGAGAAACGAAAATGTTTTGTTCAAACACAACCTTGCCCACCAGTGGCCACAGCAGCGCCCGCGGGACGAAGAGGCGAAACGCGAAATGCCCCTCATGATGAGCGAGTACTCGAGGCTGCCTCTCCCTCCAGCGGGACAAGGACTCAGCCATGAACAAGAAGGAAGGACAGACAGACCGGCGCCCGGGAAGTGTGACGCCGAACGACAAAGGCCGCATGCTGCGTGATTCCGATTCTGTGAACCGTCCCGGAGGCAAACCCACAGGCCCAGAAAGCTGATTACCGGTGCCGGGACCGAGGGACAAAGGTGGGGACGGGGGAGGGGGGACGGGGAGGTGACGGCTGGCGGGTACAAGCCTTCTTTCCAGGGTGACGGTTGCAGAAATCCGGGAAAACTCCAGTCCCCGGATCTGACGGGTTTCGGTGGATGGAGTGTACGGGGTGCTGGCTTGCTGGGAGGACACGCGAAGCAGGACAGATTGGGGGCAGGGGTGCGGGGGGCGGGCGCCGACCAGACAGTTCTGCTCCCACATCCTGTAGGCGGCACGTCTGAGATCCAGGCAGGGTAGGGTGGGTCCCCCCCCCCGTGGGCCCCCCCTCCCCTCCCCCGAGGCCTCTCTCCATCGCTTGCAGGGGCCACCTTCTCGCCACATCCTCACGGGGCCTCTCCTGGAGGCACACGCACCCCTGGTGTCCCCCAGACCCCCCTCCTTTAAGGACAGTCGGTTTAGTGTCCGACTTTGGCTCAGGTCATGATCTCAAGGTTCGTACATTCAAGCCCCGCGTTGGGCTCTGTGCTGATGGCTCAGCGCCTGGAGCTGCTTCGGATTCTGTGTCTCCCTCTCTCTCTGCCCCTCCCCCGCTCATGCTCTCGCGCTCTCGCGCGCTCTCTCTCTCTCTCTCTCTCTCTCTCTCTCTCTCTCTCTCAAAAATAAATAAACATAAAAGAAAGGACAGACGGATGGCCCGAGGCCCCCAGTCTCGTCTTCGCTCACTCACCGCCGCCAGGCCCTGTCTGCAGGCGCACACACGGTCCGAGGCTCCCACACACAGACTTCGGGGGACACACGACTCAGCCCATAATATCTATGACTTGTATCTCCTGAAGCTGTTTCTTAAGAAAATAAAAGCTCCCCACAGCCTTTACCAAAGAAGCGGGTCTGACTTCTCCCAGGAGAGGCCACAGTTGAAGGCCCTCCTTCGTCTCGATGCTGGACCAGACGACGCCCTCTCGAGGCACCCTTCCCAAGCAGGCAGGCGGGGCCACAGGCAGGCGGGGCCACGGGCAGGTGGAGCCACGGGCAGGCGGGACCACGGGCAGGCGGGGCCACAGGCAGGCGGGGCCACAGGCAGGTGGAGCCACAGGCTGGAAAGTAACACACTTGGTTTCCAGCCCCTGAGCAGGTGGACGCTGGGCCGGAGTGCCTGGGAGCCAGGGTGACAGGGTCCCTCCGCACGCCCACCGAATCAAGCCCATGGGCGGGTACAGAGCTCTGCTGATGGGAGTCCGGGGCAGGCCGCACCAGGCAAGGGGCCGTCCCCCTGCACCCACCAGCCACCGGCACCCTGCCCCGGGGGGCACCGGCTGCCCGAGCCCTAGCTGGAGGCTGGGGTGTGCGGGCAGCTCCGCCCCCGTTCCTGTCCCCCGTCCCCCCCACCCCGTGGGGCTCCACCTGCATGCAGAGCAGAGCAGGGGCCCCCTGAGGGCAGGCTCCCCACCTAGAGAAACTCGCCCACCAGGCCGCATTTCACAGACTGCAGCCCCCCACCCAGTGCGACATGTGAGGAGGGGGCGGCCTTGGGTCAGAGCCCCTCTTCTTTGATGGGGAATCCCTACCTTTGGTGCCGCGTCAGGCCCCGCACCCCCACAGCCCTGCGCGGGTAAGGCGATGGGCGTCAGCACCGGACCCGCCCCACCCATTAGCAGCCGCTGGTGCTGTCGGGCCACCCTGCTCCCTGACACACACACGCACACACACACCACACATATACATACACACTCATGCACACATGCATGCACACACCACACACACGTGCGCACATGTGCATGAATACACATGTGCACACACATGTACATACAGTACACACGCGTGCACACACGTGCGTGCACATACACATGCACACATGCACACACCACACGCGCGCGCATGCACACAATCACACACATGCACACACTCACACATATGCACACACACGCACACACACCTGTGCGGTGTAGCCCAGCGCCCTCTTCTCCGCTCCCATCCTGTTGGAGTAAGAGCCAGCACAAGCCCCGGCCTCCCCCGGGCCTCCGCCACCCCCGGGCACATCGCACTGCCTCAAGGCCACGCCACCTGCCGCTCCCTGGGCCCTGAACCCTCTTCTCAGACCCCGCACTTTCTCCCCTTCCCCACGAGGTCCTCCCCAACCGCATCGCCCACACGGGTCAGCACACTCTCTATGAAGGGCCAGAGAGCGGGCGGTCTCAGCTTTCCGAGACAGACGGTGTCTGGGGAAACTGTTCAGCTCGAAAGCGTCATAGCGTATAAGGGGAAGACATGGCTGTGTTCCAATAAAACTTTATTTATAAATCCAGTGACGGTGAACGGACGCGACCCACGACTGATCTACAACAACAACCCCCACCGTTCCCTGGCCTCTCCCCCACTGCGTGACTTTGCCCGGTGGCACTCGTCACCCTACAGTGACACGTCTCTGTCTGCTTCTTCACCTGCCTCCCCGATGGGCACGTGGGAGCCCCGGCCAAAGCTTCTGGCTCTTTTGCTCATTGCTGTGTCTCCGAATCCTAAAACGGCGACTGGCACATGCTAGGAACTTGATGTTTTAAAAAATGATAAAAACGTCACAAACGTCACAATTTAATGAAACCAACACAAAGTCGTAGCTAACATATATATAAACATATGCCTATATTGCGCAATCATGCGCACGTCTGTATTATGTGTGTCACATACATTATATGTGTAGTATAAGATGTGTGTGTGGCGCATATGTTTATATGTGCACATGCGTGTATACACGTGTATTTGTAGGGCTCGTTCGCCAAGCAATAGGGAAACAGAACCAAGGAGGCATAAAGTAACGTGCAGGGCTGGGAGGGGCAGAGCTGCACAAACCCAGTTCCAGACCCCCTTTCCTGTGAACTGAGGCTTGGGCTGGGACCAGGGTCTGCCCACGTGACCCCGCACCTCGCTCCCACCAGCAGACGCCCTGCTTAACGACAGTGTCCACACCCCCCTGGGTCTCCAGCCCCGCCCCCAGGCGGCACTGGCAGTGGGTCGGCAGGTACTTGACGCTTCTCCCCGGCTGACCTGGAGCCGGCCAGGAGACCAATCTGTCTCCATCACCGCACCCCTCCCCTGGGCCATCAGGACTGGCGTCCCCCTGCTCCTTGGTCTCTCCCGGCTCTGCCCGAAGCCTCTGAAAAGTCATGAACCCTGGCAGCTCTTAAAGCTAATTTGCCACAGAGGATGAAACAGAAGTTTTGATTTTAACAACGGCTGGTGACGAAGGGCGGGGGACAAAGGTGAGAAGGTCTGTCGAGATTGTGCCTCCCGGATGCGTTCTCTCCGTCTTCCTCTCTGTCTCTTTAGTCGCGAACCAGCCTCCACCCACACCCATGATGGTGAGCTGGAGATGCCCCTGCACCTGCTCACGCCAAGGGGCGGCCTCGTAGACGGCCGGGACACTCAGGGGGTAACCATGGCTCCCTGGGTGGGCTCCCGAAGGACAGAGGAGGCGGCGCAGGCAGGGTGGGGCAAGGTCTGCAGCCCCGGAGGCTCAGGGCTCAAGCAAGAGGCTCTCCAGCCTTATTTGGAAGGGAACTCTCCTAGTCTCTGAGCCTCGTGAGTCGCCCGGCAGGAATGGTTGTGACATCTCATAACAAATACTAACTCCTTACCTCCGTGAGCTTCTTACCAGCCTGTCACATCAGCTCCCTTCACTCGCTCAAACCCGTACCTGGGTAGGTCCCATGTTTCATCAATGAGGGGCACGGAGCCCAGCCAGCCTGGTCCAAGGTCACACGGGGAGGGAGCAGCTGGAGCAAGTGCAGAATCCGGGCCTCGGGCTTCCGCCCCAGGGCTGGTCAGGCGCCTCCCCTCAGAGGCCACGCCTCCTGCTTCCCCAGTGCCGAAAATGGTGCTATCACTCAATGTGTGTGTGCATTGGGTCCCTACTTTAGGCCAGAAACTGAACTAAGCCTAACGCAGGAGATGAAGGTGAGGAAGCCATGGTCACAGAATTGCCAGGGCAGAAGAGGATCCACGGAAACGCCAGGCGGGTCTCTCCTTTACAACAGTCTGTGCTGCATATCCACAGCTGCGTAACAAAATCACCATGGCCACATAACAAAACCACCACAGCCTAGCAGCTGAAAACAGCACCCAGGCACTAAGTCACCTCTCCGTGGGTCAAGAGTCCAGCATTCTGGGGCGCCTGGGGGGCCCAGTCTGCTAAGTGTCCAACTTCAGCTCAGGTCTTGATCTCACGGTTCATGAGTTTGAGCCCCATATCGGGCTCTGTGCAGACAGCTCAGAGCCTGGAGTCTACTTCAGATTCTGTTTCGCCTTCTCTCTCTGCCCCTTCCCTCACCCTCGAAAATAAATAATAATTTTTAAAAAACGTCTGGTACGGTTTGGCTGGGTCCTGTGTTTCAATCTCACCTGAAAGCTGCAATTGAGGTCAGGGCTGTGGGCTGACCTGAGGCTCAACTGGGGAAGGACTGCTTCACAACTCCTGGGGTTGCTAGCAGAACTGAACTGCTTGTGGCCTGTTGGACGGAGGTTCAGGTTCTTGCTGGCTGTTGCAGCTGGCTTGCCTGCAGCTCCTTGCTAGGTGGGGCCACCCCAACATGGCTATGAGCCCAACCCCAGCGAGAGAGAATGTCTCTCAGTAAGACGTAAGACAGATGTCACAACGCATGGACCACGACCCCAGAAAGGACCTCCGTCAGAAGCCAGCCACAGGCCCCACCCACCCGGAAGGCCGTGAGCACCAGCATGTAGGATGGTAGGAATCAGCTACAACATTTCTACGGCTTCCATGGCTTTCTGAACGTCTCCACTGCTCATTAGCACGCCAGGAAGCCTGCTCCATTCTGATGTTGCTTGAACAGTCCACACCCACCTCCCTATGACTTTTGCTCACGGCCAAGGCCCCGTGATCCGGAATGACACAGAACACGTCTGCTCCGGTGGAAGTTGCGCTACAGGCGGGCAGGCGTCTGGACTCTCCAAGAGCAGGGTGGCCAGAGGGCTTCAGGCACAACACAGGTGCTTTGTAAACACGTGCTGGGAGACTCGAGAACGCGGATTGACTCAGCAGGGCTTCTCGGGGCCTTGGGGCAGTGCCTGAGACACAGGTGGGCCCACGGGAGCTTGCCCACCCAAGGGCTTGGAGGACAGACCATCAGCATCGTCCTGAGGACCCTTGGGAACATGTCACTATCACAGGATCCAGTCCAATCCTGTTACTAGAAAAAGCATGATTTGCTCAAGGCCGCACAGCTGGTCAATGGCGAAGCCAGTGCCCAGAGCCGGGCCCCTGGTCTCCTGGTGTCCCTCTGCCTCTGCCTTCGGACGGGGTGGACACCACACAGGCCCGGACCCTGCATCCTGGGCGATTGCACCCAAGGCTGCTTCTCCGCCCTCTGTGAGCTGTCTCGGTCCCCAGCCAGGCTCACCAGATGCGGCCGTCACGTCCTCCTGACCGCGGCAGGCTGGCAGCGGGTCCCAGCGGGTCCCAGCGGGTCCCAGTGGTCTCAGCAGGTCTCAGCGGGTCTCAGCAGGTCCCAGCGGGTCTCAGCAGGTCTCAGCGGGTCTCAGCGGGTCCCAGCGGGTCCCGGCAGGTCTCAGCGGGTTCCAGCGGGTCTCAGCGGGTCTCAGCGGGTCCCAGCGGGTCCCAGCGGGTCTCAGCGGGTCCCAGAGGGCCCCAGTGGGTCTCAGCGGGTCCCAGCAGGTCTCAGCGGGCCTCAGCGGGCCTCAGGGGGTCCCAGCGGGCCCCAGCGGGTCTCAGCGGGCCTCAGCGGGTCTCAGCGGGTCTCAGTGGGCCCCAGCAGGTCTCAGTGGGCCCCAGCAGGTCTCAGCGGGTCCCAGCAGGTCTCAGTGGGCCCCAGCGGGTCCTAGCGGGCCCCAGCGGGTCTCAGCGGGCCCCAGCAGGTCTCAGCGGGCCTCAGCGGGCCTCAGGGGGTCCAAGCGGGCCCCAGCGGGTCTCAGCAGGTCTCAGCGGGTCTCAGCGGGTCTCAGCAGGTCCCGGCGGGTCCCAGCGGGTCTCAGCAGGTCTCAGCGGGTCCCAGCGGGTCTCAGTGGGCCCCAGTGGATCCCGGCGGGTCCCAGCGGGGCTCAACGGGTCCCAGCGGGTCCCAGCGGGTCTCGGCGGGGCTCAGCGGGTCCCAGCGGACCTCAGCGGGTCCCAGCAGCTGTAACAGGGACCCAAGAACCATTGTTGCTTACTGCGCACCTGCTGTGCTTTCCAGAACCCGGTGGCCTCTTGCGCCGGGAACAACCACCTCCCGGTGTGTTTCCCAGGGCTCCAGGGCCTTCCCAGAACTGACGGCTGGACCCGCCTGCAGGCTCTGCTCGGGGGCTGCTCAGGAGAGACGCCGTGTCCCCTTTCGGCACAGGCTCTACCCGTGGGGGCACCCAGCAAGCGCTGAATGGATGATTGAGTAAAAGGGGCTCAGGAGCCTGGCTGGGAATCTCGGATGGGGCCCTTGAAAGGAGGGGGAGCAAGATTAACGGGATCCCAAGCGGCGCCTGGTGTGGCCTGCGCCTCCAAGCCACCGGCTGAGGCTATGCCCGGGGTTCCCCGGAAGCAGCGGCCCCCATGAGGAGAAGCAGGACCCGTAAGCCCGTCCCCTTCCTTGGACACTTCACCCATGTCACCCCCACCGCCGTTCCTCCAGCCCCTTCGGCTCTGAGGCCTCCGAAGGGGCCCCTCCCCCAGCCTTCTCTTCTTCTGCAGCTGGTGCGCGGTGATGGCTCGACAAATATTACTAATTAAAGTGTCAGGATCGGGGTGCCGGGGTGGCTCCGTCAGTTCAATGTCCGGCTCTTGATCTCAGCTCAGGTCATGATCTCATGGTTCATGGGTTCAATCCCTGAATCGGGCTCTGTGCTGACAGTGCGGAGCCCGCTTGGGATTTTCTCTCTCTCTTTCTCTGCCCCTCCCCCACTTATGCTCGATCTCTCTCTCGAAATAAGTAAATAAACTTGTTTAAAAATTGTAAAAAATAAAGTATTAGGACCGTCACTGTTCCTTTCTCCTCCGCACTTTAACAGCCCCAAGCCCTACCATCTAAAACAGTGTTTAAACCTCCAGAAACTTTCCACGCAGCAGGTCTGCGGTCACTTCTACTCCTGACTTTGGACCTTTACATTTTAGACTTGGCGACCACAAGTGCATACTAAAATGATTAGGTCGTAACCGCTGACATTTACGGAGCAGGGGCTCCCACCGCAAGCCTCCCAGATCGTCCCGGGCTGTCCCCGCCTGAGGGGTTTGTGGGACAGCTGACACTAGACGGTCTCCGGGAAACTGGGACGGTTGGTTCCCCTTCCACGGAAGAGGCACTCCTGCGTTCCCCCATTCTACAGATAGCAAAACTGAGGCCTACAGAGGCAGACAACTCTGCTTCAGAACCTTTCCAGGAAACGAGCAAAGAACTTGAATCGACAGCTCTGCAGAGAAAATGGGCAAATGATCAAGAAGTAGATGAAGAGATGCTCACCACCATTAGTCATTAGTGAGTGCAAATCCAAACCCCGAGAGTTCACCCTCCCTGGGATGGCTGTGGCTTTTTTTTTTTTTAACATTTATTCGTCTTTGAGAGACAGCTTAAGCGGGGGTGGGGCAGAGAGAGAGGGAGCTTTATTTTTAAGGCCATAGCAAGTGGTGGGATGTGGAGAAATCGGAAGTCTCACAGCCTGCTGGTGGGGATGTGCAATGTCCCGGCCACCAGGAAAGAAGAGTGTGACTGTTCCTCAAACAGTGAATCCTAACATCTGCATCTGACCCAGGATTCCGCTCGTCCGTGTAGACCCACCTGGCAAACAGATACTCAAATAAACACCTGGGCGCCCTCCTTCCCAGCAGCACTGCCCCCAGCCCCCCAGAGATGGAAACAACCCAAGTGCCCCTCAGCCGCCAACGGCGGAACATCGCGGAGCCCTTAGAAAGGAGGGAAGCACGGACCCCGGCCGCAACGTGGGGGCCCCCTGAGGACGCGAAGGCGGCCACAGACACCACCCACTGGATGGCGCCTCTGTACGAAATGCCCGGATTAGGGCAAACTGTAGCGACAGAAAGCTCATTAGTGGGTTCAGCCTGGTGGGGGGGAGACCGGGGGGCGTGGGGCTCATGGACCCAGGGCCTCGTCTGGACCGATGGAAATGTTTGGTCCTGGATGGGGGAGGAAGTGTGAGTCCGCTAAATGCCACCGAATTGTTCACTTTAGAACGGTTGATTGTCGGGGCGCCTGGGGGGCTCAGTCAGCTGAGCGTCCGACTCTTAATTTTGACTCAGGGCATGATCTCATGGCCCGTGAGTTCAAGCCCCGTGTTGGGCTCTATACTGACATGGAGGAGCCTGCCTGGGACTCTCTCTCTCTCTCTGCCCCTTCCGCAGTCTCTTTATCTCTTTCTCTTAAACTAATTTTTTAAAAAGCTTTAAAAAGGTTAATTGTATATTATGGGGATCTCACTTAAAAAACAAACCCAGGCCTCAGGTACACGTACTCCAGCCACGCCCCCTCCCCAGCCTGTCCCCACCTTCCTGATGGCAGGAGCCCTTGGGGAACTGATCAGCGCCCCCTCCCACTGTCCCTCTGGCCATCTCCCTGCAGCGCCCCTCCCCACGTGAACCTTACTCGTCACCGCAGGCCACCTGCTGCGCCCCGCGGGCTCTCCCACAACCGCCATCAGGCCACAGAACACCCCAGGGGGTATTCGCCATCTTTCCCCCCAAACAACTGCAAACTGCCTTTCATCAAATGACTGAGCAAAACCCGGCTGGCCGCCCCTCCCCTCCCAGGACAGGACCCACTCCAGGTCACCTCCTGAGGCCATTCGCTGGCACCAGACGGTCCTCCCCCTTCCCCTTCCCTCCTCTCTCCTGCACCCGAGTCACCCCCAGGCCCTGCCTGGTGCCCCTCCTCCTCCCCCCTACCTTTGCTCAGACATGGCCAGACGCTCTCCAGGGCTGGCTCTCTGCCTGTGTGTGTGTGTGTGTGCACATGTGTGTGTGTTGTGTGTGTGTGTGTGTGTGTGCCCACAAGCAAGGCAAGGCGGACCACAGATAATGATGCCGGCGTCCCCAGGAGCCGGCAGTAAGAGACTCTAACTGCGGTCCCCTCCAAGCCCTCAGCAGCCAGAGAACTGGGGACACTGGGGGTGCTGCTGGAGGAGCCCCCTGTCTTTTCTGTTTGTAAAACTGTTAGGGAGACACAGAGGTGGGAGGGGACCCGCGAGCCCGCCCCAAGCGGCCCCCGGTGAGGATGTGACATCGAGGGCGGGTTTCCTCTGGCAGCCTTCTTCCTGGCGGCTGCAGGATCCGCGGGCGGTGACAGCCTGGGCTAACGGGGGACGGGGACAAGGCCACAGTTCCTGCATCCCAGTTACGGCGTCCAGCGTCCCCTGAGTCACCCTCCTCTCTTCCAGCCCGAGTACAGGGAAGCAATGAGCACATGAGGGAAGCAGGTGCGTCCACGCCCCACGGGGCTTCCAGGACGGGGAGGACACAGATTCGTGGTCAAGGACGTGTCCTTGCGCCTCGGAGTGTCTGCAGGAGCGCACGCGGTCCCCAGGGCCTCGCTGGCGGCCACCAGCCCTTCCGCCCGCACCGCGTGCGCTCACGTGGCCGTGACAGGCCACGGAAGACCTGCAGGTGCACAAGTCAGCCGGACCCCAGACTGCACAGAACCACTCAGCAAGGAAGGATGGCCCGGCCGGGTGTGGACTGGCCGGCCCGGAAGCATTGCCCAGGCACCTACTGCCTTCGGAGGGCGGGGGTCCCTTAGCGCCACTTAAAGGTTAGCAGTCACCCAAACACCTGAGTGTCTGATGACCACGCAGCTCTCCTGTCCCCAGATCTGCCAAGGCGGAAAGGGAAGCAAGTGGACGGCTGGTCTGGGAATAGGGAGCCTGCAAGAGGGCAAGTGTTCCAGAGCCTTCCGCACCGACTCAGTGAACTGCAGTGACAAGCGACCATCCCAAGGGAACGGTCCCCCTGTCTCCCCTCCCCCGCTTGCTCACTCCGCCCAACATTTCAGCCACGATCTGGTCTCAGAAGCTCCCCGGCTCCCAGCCGGCCCTGCCAGAGAGCTGCACCCAGGAGCCTCAGCAAGACTCCAGGCAGACAGCCGGTGAGGACCCAGCATCTGCCCGTGCTGGCCTCGGCTTGACCTTCCCCCCCGGCTGGCCCTCGCCGCTACCCCGCGCCACCCGCCCTGGGCGCACCAGAAGCAGGAGAGAACTCGGCCAGGGCAGGGCCGGAGCCGCGGCCGGAGGTCTGGCCCCGGGCCGCTGCGGACTCGTGCGCTCCATTCTGTCGGGAGCCATCCTGAACTCACATCCCTTCCTCTCCAGGGCCCGTGGCCCTCCCTGTGAAGGGACAGAATCGCTCTGGGCGACACGGACCGTCCCTCTCCGCCCCCGGCAGCACGTAACTCCACGGGACCTGGGATAAGTGAAGCAGGCACCTGGCACTGGTGACCCTCAGGGCACGGGGAGGGGGGGGATGTTGCCCGTGGGCACCAGGGTTCCCGCAGTCCTTGAGGAGGGTCTCCATGGGCTCCCGCCAAGCCAGCGGCTTTCAGCAGAAGTCGTGTTCATCGTGAGCGCTCATCGCAATAACAGAACAGCGATCATCGGAGTCCTGGCCTGGCTGAGGGGCTGGCGGCGGCCACAAGGAATCATTGACACGGAGGAGACGAATATTCTTAGAAACCAGAGGAACTCCCCAAGCTCCAGACGGCCGGGGAGGGGACGGAAAGGAAACGAACCCTGGGCTGTGATGGGTGGCACCCGTGCAGGGAGACCCTCGTAAGGGCCCCAGAAACAGGAGGGTTTCCCTCTGGGCTCAGGAGCTGCGCCCCTGCCCTGGCCCGGGGCTCGCATCCGTAGAAGTCACAGGCGCTGAGGGGTCCCCAAGACTGGCTGTCCTCTGACGCCCCCAGGGGCCACCTCCTCCTGGCCTCTGCCCTGGGCGCCTGATGCCAAAGGAGTTACACAAACCAGAGTTTGCCCCTGTTGGTGGTGGTGAGAGGGAGGGAGAAAGGGTTGGAGAAGCTGTTCCGAGCTGACGGAGCCCTAACGCACCAGGGCGAGGCCTGGCCCGTGGTGCCCCGCGGAGCCCACAGGCGGAGCACCGGGCCCCCGGGAGCGTGAGAAGTGGGGTCAGCAGCGTCAGACATGCAGGCGATGCTCTCTCTTCTGCCTGCTGGCTGCATCTGCTCCCCGCTACCCCACCGCCCGGCGGGAGGTGCCCACCTTCACCAGCTCTGCCCCTAAGCCCAGCCTGACCTGATGGCAATTTCATAACATCAGCCCCAGAGAGAAAAGCTGGTGGGCGCCGTCTGGCCCACCCCTCACCCAAGTGCCAGGGGATGAATCACACAGCATCGACCCGGGGTGGGTGAGGGGCCGGTTACAGAGGTCTGTCCCCCCCAGAGGTGTCTGTTACATGTCACATCCTAAGAGGCATGGAAGGGACAGTTTGGCCCAAGAAGCTGAGGGGAGACTTACAGGGGGTCAGGGACGGCCTTCAGAAGCTGGAGGGGCTCCATGGGGAGAAGGAGCCGAGTTCTGCGGCCCCAGGGCCCTTGGGAGGAACAATGGGGTGAGGTGGTGAGGTCAAGAGCCTTCTAGCAACGAGGTGAGCTGATGTCACGGAAGCACTGCTGAGCAAAGGAAGGACCCCGCACGGCTGCCACCACTCAGGGGACAGTGCAGGGTGGGGAGCGCAGTGTCTGTGTCAGTCAGGACCC
>PISW01013972.1:0-23377 GCA_004023785.1 Mungos mungo
TATACTTCACTCATTTCATTCATTCATTGAACAAATAATAACTGAACATCTACCATGTGCCGTGCATTGTTTTGGTTCTAAGAATACACCAGTGAATAAAACAAACATGGAGCTTCCATTCCAACAGAGAGAGAAGGAAACAATAAACTATGCACACATTATCGGTAAGTGGACCATATAGTATATTAGGGCATGATGGGTACTAGAGAAAGAAGAAAAAGTAGAGCAGGCTGAGGGGAATGGGTGGGATGCAGGCTGCCATTTTAAGCAAGAGAGGTAGGGTAAGCCTCATTTTGAAGAGTCAACTTCATTTTGAAACGACAACTGAGTCGTACTTGAAAGAAGAACAATTTGTGATATAGACGTGTGATCCAAGGGCATTCACCCAGAAGAAAGGAAAGAAGAGCCAGATGACCTTCACATGTGTCCCTTCTGTATCATGAACTCCTATGTACCTCTGTCAGGTTCTTCAGTAACTCTGGACCTCTTTCCAGGCCATTCGCTATCCACTCACTATCTATCACTCAGGTCAGCATGATGAAACACATGTCCTTCCTGTCAAAATGAAATGTGAAAGAGGACAGTGCTCTGGCGTGACACCATGACCCTCCTTCAAACACTCCTGATCCTTGTTTTTCAACTGGATACTCCAGGAAAGAACTAAAATAGATGCCATGTGGCACTGAAGAAAACCATGCTTATATCCTCTTCCATTGCTAAAAAGTCCTCTTGGTTGCTTTTCATTATTTTTAAGTATTAACTAATTCTGGGCATAGCCTCCCTTACCACATCCTCAGAGTTATGTAATTCCCTTTTTTTCTGCCTTAGTCCTGAGCCCCTCTATCTACCCACAAACCTTCTGCTTTGCCATCGGAGCTAACCCCCGAGCTGTTCCCCAGCCATACAGATGCACGGCATGGCTGGCTCATTCCCGGCCATCCTCTCTCACCCCCTGTCCCTCCACACCAAGAATATGCACTTCCTGGGAGTGAAACCCGAAAAGCTACACCACAAGTATGAAGAATAGTCAGTGAAAACAACTCAAAATAATGATATGGCATTAGGTTAATGGAGACTAGGGACTTCATTATCTCTCTTTCTCACATTCTCCAGAGGCAGACTTTCCCCTCTTTGTGGAATGAGGCTGAAAAGGCTTTTAAACTATAGTGTAATCAGGAAATCAGGCTTTCCTTTAGGCTAGCAGCCTGGGCAGGATTTAACGACATGGGAGAGGGAACATTTGTCTGCCTGTGGCCAAAGCCAGCAGGAAGACAACCAAGAGGCTTCACCTTAGACAGTGATTACTAAGCTGAATGCCTTTGACTTTTGACTTTGTAGAAGCTCCTCATTTCTAAGTACACAAACTACAGAAAAAGTACTATAAGAAATGAATTATCAATTCTGAGGGCAAATTCTCTATAATCAATAACCTCAGTCATTGGTGTGATTTTATAGAAAACACTGCTCTTGCCCTAACATGAAGGTCTGGGTATGGACCCTGTCCACTAAAACACACACACCTGGCCTTACCACTGTCTAGCAGATAAGAATACAGGACCACAGACGTTAGAGTACTTAAAAAAGCACCCAGTTTCTTGATAAAAGCTCTAATTATTAATGATGTGACTAGCACTTTCAACATCTCCAGAACAATCCTTCAAAATGAGTAAAGAAGAAATGAAACACTGATTGGAGTGGCTTCATTATGGGTAAGCGTAAATTTAATGTAGTTCTAGGAAGAACTCAGAAATACGGCCTTTAACAAACAGGCTATTATAGACATTCATTTCCTCTATTGTGAGAATACTTTGTATCTACACGTCTCTATGTTATAGCTAGCAAATGTATTAATTAACATCCTGATTATACTTCTATCATTAGGGATAATTTGGGGTGATAAAAAAAATCATTAAAGAAGATAGCCCATGCAAAGTGCCTATTTTGCTTGACACAAAAGTAGAATGCATAGGGTTGACAGGCAAGGACAAATACGTGAGAAAGAACATTAATTCAAGCACATAAAATTCCTACCTCAATTTTCAGAACTAGAGAATTTTGAAGCTGAAGAGGATCTTAAAAGATTCGAATTCTTTTCCCTCACTTAGCATTAAAGGAAAGTGAGTCACAATAGTACAGTTTATCAAATGTCCTCCAGAGACACAAGATGACACAGGCCATGCAGTATGAGATCCCATGGGCCAAGTGGCCCTGGAACCTGAAGCATTGCTGGTGGAGAAGGTCCACATGGCAGTTCGGCTAGGAGCACCCACAGGCGAAATGAAACGGGCCTTGTTCTTAAGCATCTGCAAAGACAAGAATGAAGCCATAGCTCTGACCAAAAGCAGACTGGTGAACAAGTCTTCGGAGCCTGATCCTGAGCCCACAGAGAGGAGGACTGCATCGGAGTAGCTGGATTCTGAGACCTGCATCCCATGTCCGAGCACAAGTGTGTTCTCCACTCTCACTCCCATTAGGACTTCGGCCCATGCTTGCATGGAGGGAAGTTTGGCTTCTTTGCTCTTTCTCCTTCCTCATCCACATCCTCATGTACTCTCTTCTCCTTCCCCTGGTAGGCACTCGACATGAAGCAATATACTGAGCTTCAAACTTGGGCTCAATGAGGACCAAAGAGACTCCAAAAACCTCATATTAGTGGTACTTTTCACATAGCCAGCCATGACCCTGAACTTCTTTATAGACACTTCAGGGGTCACAGAGAAGAGTCACTGGCAGTGAAGGATCTACACAGATGCCCAAATATCATGTGAGCATGTCCAAGTCAGGTTGATGGGCTTCCCTTGGCTAAGACTAGAGCAACGTGGGCACTAAAAATTCAAGTACAGTTATGAAATAAAAACTTCTGAAAGAGAGGAAGTGGTACAACTATATAGATAATAAACAGATTTTTTTTTAATGGGGGCAAGTCTCTTATTTACAGTAGAATGCCAAGGGCCAAAGTTGGAAAATCATCACTTGCAACCATCAGCAGTAAAGACTGGCTCAGGGAAGGATCATCCAAAAATGCTAAATCGAGGAGGAAACTATGAAAAAGAACAGGATATCTGCATGGTCTTAGAGTGTTTCCCACAGAATCCTTATTAGTTGCAAGGAAAAGAAAGGTAACTATACAGTAGATGGATCAGAAAAACCCTTTCAGGATGATGAAAATTACCGTCACTAACAAGAACAGTTGGACATGGTGTGCTTCCAGACATGATGTCCTAAAAAGGACGCAACAATTCTCACGTAGTATTCCTACTTGAAATGCATAATCTAAATCTAATCACAAGGAAGCATCAAAGTAAAAATGCAGAATGTTCTATTAACTAAGGGAGAACTATACTCTTTAGGGTCATAAAATACACAGAAAGGCTGTAAGAATGTTCCAGATTAAAGGAGACTCCAGAGCAGTCCAACACTTTTCCATTCTATCCTTTGAGAGAAATCAGGCCTGGGTTAATAATAGGGTTTATCATTCCTCAAACGAATAATGTACAGGTAGAAAAATCAGAATTTTTAAATTCACAGACCTCTGACATAACCTAGTTCATGCCGAGTCTTGCAAAAATAAGTAAAAATTAGCCCTCTCCTCAAAGATGAGCCTCCCGTTCAACCACAATCTCATTTTCCCACAAGGCTTTGCTTAATAGTTTTTTTCTAAACTGTGAATTCACAGCATTCTGAACACAGCTTGTGCTCTGTGGAAAAATGGATTTATCCTTTTACTATAGAAAATATTTATATTGTAGAAATGGATTTATACTTATATTATCCTACATTGGTTACTATGTCTTTAATCCCTTTTCTAGCTGAACTTTCACAATGCAGTACACTTGGAGATGTACAGTACAATATAATAAAAATAACTTCCTTCAGGGAGCTGGCCATAGCTGACTTAATCTAAGTTAATTTAGAAAATAAGAATACATCTAGTAATATCACTTCTTCCACTCTGTATTATGGATATTATCTAGACCATGGTGCTAACCACAATCAGAAACAGATATATTTATTGTTCCCACCGCTTCCCTTTGCCCCACACATGCGCAGACATGCACCTAGTTTGAAGGTGGAAGGATCCATTAGAAATCAAACAGGCTTATCCCTCACCTTAAGATAACCAGGTTTCAGGAGCCCTGACGAGGCCATCACAGCCCAGCGGCCCAACAATTGACTTAAATTCATGCAGGTAGACTACAATAATAGAGATTAAGATCCTCCGGTGGCTCAGACCAACATTCCCTCTACTCTTCTACACAAATGTGGAATATCACTAAATTACTTCACTTTATGGTCTAGCTCTCCAGCTCATCCTGAGAATCACTAATATGGTTTGATTCATTACATTTAATTTCCCACCATTTGAAGAGTCCCAATGCTCTCTTCATTGCAGTAGAAATAAAGGTTTGTGGATGTTGTGCCAAAATAACAGGAAAAAGATTTACAGTGATAAAGGGCCACCCAAACAGAAGACAGTGCTTTATTGTGCATTAGTTAAATATACCGGTGGTAAATCTACAATAAGTACATTCACGTGAGACAGTATGGATAAAAAAAATAACCTCTCCACGGCCCCAGTGTCTCCAACCACAAAAGAAGCTACATTATACAGCACAGTACCTCTGGAAAATAACGTCTGGCTTTGAATCCAAGAAAGAAGCTGAGATCTTGGGTGCCTGAGGAAATGAGAAGAGAATGATGGGGGAAAGCTACTGTCATGAGCATATTACACCTTTTAAGCAGTGAGAAATTCATTTAATAAACCGATTGAAGCCTGAAATCTAATTAAATCTAAAAGAGGTAGCAACCTGAAATGCAAATAAGTTCACGCTTAAATTGTACACAAGGAAGCTCTACCGTGCATGCCTTTAATAATGCATCACCTAAAGTGTTTTCTGTATTCATTAAGCAGTGCAGCGACGTGCCATGAATTATTTCTATGCTCTAACTCAGATACAAATATCTTCATGCAGGCAATCTGTTTAGCCACTTTCCCCTTCCCAGTCAAGGTGAATGAGATGTGGTTCTCAAGGGCCATGATGGTGGTTGTAAAAAGCAAACAAAACTTAGGCAATAGGCACACCTTCTATTCAGAAAACAATGAAGCATTTTTCGAATTACCAGCACTCTATATTTAAAATAAGTTGAATGTGCAAGACTAATACTGCAGAATGACAAATTGCTTAATAGAAACCAGCACTCGATTAGTTTGATTTCAAGCTGATGCACATCTTCAGATAGGCACCAGTACCACTGAGTCCTGCAGTCTCCAGCTTCAGCTCTCTTTGAGAAGCAGCAAACAAAGCAGCAAATTCCAGAAGCTGTGCTCCGTTTGTGAAGTGGGAGTGTTTCAGGGGCAAAGGGGGGTTCCAGAAAGTTCTTTTAAGTTGCCAGCAAATGACTACATGGAGGCTCAGCTCTGGATTACTGCAATACCCCTCTAACTGACCTCCTGCTTCTATCCTTGACCCTCAAGACTATCTCCTAACACGGTTCAGTGTCACTTTTCAACTCAAAGCCCTTCCATGTCTCCATGTGTGGTGGTTAATTTTTTTAAGTTTCTATTTAAATTCCAGTTAACATATAGTCTTATATTAGCTTCAGATGTATAATATAGTGACTCAACACTTCACACATCACCCAGTGCTCATCACAAGTGCACTCCTTATACCCCATCAGCTATTTCAGCCATCCCCCCCCCCCACCTCCCTTCTGGTAACCATCAATTGGATCCCTATAGTTAAGAGTCCATTTCTTAGTATGCCTCTCAGTCTCTCTTTCCTTCTTTGCTCATTTGGTTTTTTTTCCTTAAATTCCACAGAAGTGAAATCATATGGTATTTTTCTTTCTCTGATTTACTTCATTTAGCATAGTATGCTCTAGCTCCATCCATGTCATCATTAATGGCAAAATTTCATTTTATGGCTGAGTAATATTCCATTGTATGTGTGTGTGCATATACACACCCCCCCACACACACATTTTCTTTATCCACTCATCAACCAATGGACACTGGGATGTTTCTATAATTTGGCTATTGTAGATAATGCTGCTACAACACTGGGATGCATGTACATTCTGAATTAGTATTTTCATATCCTCTGGGTAAATACCTGGTAGTGCAATTGCTGGGTCATAAGGTAGTCCTATTTTTAACTTTTTTCAGGAGCTACCATACTGTTTTCCAGAGTGGCTGCACCAGTTTACATTCCTAGCAACCGTGCAAGAAGTTTCCTTTTCTCCACCTCCTGACCAACATTGCTGTTTCTTGTGTTGATTTAAAAAACTTTTTTAAGTTTGTATATTTTTGAGAAAGAGAGATAAAGAGCACACATGTGAGAGAAGGACAGAGAGAGAGAGAAACGGAAAATCCCAAGCAGGCCCCATGCTATTAGTGCAGAGCCCATGAACTCATGAACCTCAAGACCTGATTCAAAGTTAAGAGTCATACATTTCACTGACTGAGCCACCTGGGTGCCCCATTTTCTGTTTTTGATTTTAGCCACTAACAGCTCATTGTACTTTTTTTTTTTTTTTTTAGCTCATTGTACTTTTGAGTAGCATTCCCCTCATGATAAGTGATGATGAGCATCTTTGCATGTGTCTGTTGGCCATCTGGATGTTTCCTTTAGAGATATGTCTGTTCATGTCTTCTGCTTATTTTTTAATTGGATTGTTTTTTGGGTATTGAGTTTTATAAGTTCTTTCTATATTTTGGATACTAACCCTTTACTGGGTAGGTCATTTGCAAATATCTTCTCCCATTCTGTAGGTTGCCTTTTAGTTTTGTTGATTGTTTCCTTCACTGTGCAGAAGCTTTTTATTTTGTTTCCCTCGCCTCCGGGGCCTGATCCAGAAAAAAAGTTGCTATGGCTGATGTCAAAGAAGTTACTGCTTCTGTTTTCTTCTAGGATTTTTATAGTTTCATAGCTCACATTTAGGTGTTTCATCAATTTTGAATTTATTTTTGTGTATGATGTAAGAAAGCAGTCCAGTTTTCTCAACACCATTTGTTGAAAAGACGTTTTTTCCATGGATATTCTTTCCTTCTTTGTCAAAGATTAATTGACCATATAATTGTGGGTTGATTTCTGGGTTTCTCTTCTGTTCCATTGATGTATGTATCTATTTTTGTGCCAGTACCATAGTGTTTTGATGACTACAGCTTTATAACCTGAAGTCCAGAACTGTGATGCCTCCACGGCTTTGATTTTCTATTTCAAGATTGCCTTCAGGATCTCTTGTGGTTCCATACAAATTTTAGGATTTTTGGTTCTAGCTCTATAAAAAATGATGGTGGTATTTTTGATAGATATGACATCTCTGAAAAATGATGGTGGTATTTTTGATAGAGATGACATTAAATGCTTTGGGTAGTACAGACATTTTAATATTTGGTTCTTCCAATATATGAGCAAAGAGTATCTTTCCATTTCTTTCTGTCACTTTCAATTTCTTTCATCAGTATGTTTTATAGTTTTCAGAGTACAGATCTTTCACTTCTTTGGTTAGGTTTATTCCTAGGTGTCTTACTGGTTTGGGTGCCATTGTAAATGGGATTGTTTTCTTAATTTCTCTTTCTGCTGCTTCATTATCGGTGTCTACAAATGCAACAGCTTTCTGTACAGTGATTTTGTACCCTGGGACTTCTTCTAGCCATTTTTTGGTGGAGTCTTTCAGGGTTTCTATATAGAGCATCATATCATCTGCAAATAATCAAAAATTTTACTTCCTCCTCACTGATTTGGAGGACCTTAATTTCTTTTTGTTGTCTGATTGCTGTGGCTAGGACTTCCCATACTATGTTGAGTAAAACTGGTGAAAGTGGGGATCCTTGTCTTATTCATGATCACAGGAAAAAAAAACCTCTCAGTTTTTCCCCATTTAGAATGAGATTAGTGGTGGATTTTTCATATATGGTCTTTATGATGTTGAAGTATGTTCCCTCTAAACCTAACTGTGGAGTTTTTATTATGAAGAGATGCGTACTTTGTCAATGCTTTTTCTGCATCTATGACAGGATCATATGGTCCTTATCCTTTCTTTTATTAATGTGATATACCATGTTGATTGATTTGTGATTATTAAGTATAGTGGTTAATTTTATGCATCAATTGGACTGGCTTTAAGAGATACCCAGAAAGCTGGAAAAACATTATTTTGGGGTGTGCCTGTAAAGGTGTTTCCACAAGAGATCAGCATTTGAATCGCTAAACTGAGTGAGGAAGATGGCCCTCACCAATGTGAGGTGGGCACCATCCAGTCCACTGAGGGCCTGATTAGAACGAAAAGGCAGAGGAAGGACACATCTGCTCTGCTTGAACTGGTACATGCATCTTCTCTTGCCCTCAGACCTAGTCTCTCGATTCTTTGGCCTTTGGACTGGGCCTTACACCATTAGCTTCCTGGTTCTCGGGCCTTCTGACTCAGATGGAATTACAGCACTGGGTCCATTGGTTAACTATATTTCCTGGGACCCCTGGGTGGCTCACTCAATTGAGCATCTGACTCTTGATTCTGACTCAGGTCATGACCTCACAGTTCATGAGATTAAGCCCCACATCAGGCTCTGAGCTGAGCATGGAGCCTGCTCAAGATTCACTCACTCCCTCTCTCTCTCTCTGGCCCTCCCCTACTCACATGCACACATGCTCTCTCTCAAAATAAATAAACAAACACAAAAAAGGAGGCACAATGGCTTACAAAGCCCTTACCTGACCTGCCATCCCTCCACTCCCACTTCCTACCACTTCCCTCTGATCACGCCACACTCCACTGCAGCCACACTGACCTCCTTATCATTCCTCACACACTTCAGGCACACTTCCAGCCCAGAGCCTTTGCACTGGCTGCACTCTCTTCCTGGAGCCCTTCTCCAGACACCCACGTGACTCACATCCTCTCCTCCAAATCTTCATCAAATGTCACCTTCCTAAAGGGGCCTGCCCTCATCACTCCATTTACAGTTAATCCCATAACTTGCTGATTACATATTTGTAAATCTGCCAACTCACTAAAATTTGTAACCCCAAAATAAGTACTTTGAGGCATTTCTGCCGTTGTTCTCAGACAAGCCTAGAGTGGCAAGTAGCGTGAGCCACCCAATGCCGCATGCCCAGCTGAGGGAGAACAAGATGACAATGACATCTTATTTCAGCTCAAATGGTAAAACAGCAGTCATTTTTGCAATCTGTCTAGTGCCATGGTCTTTGTATTTCTGTGCTTCTTGTTGGCAATTTCCCTGTTTTAAATGGCTTCTGAGTACAGGGCTGCAGTGTGTCTAGTGTTCCTAAGCACAAGAAGGCTGTGATATGCTTTACAGAGAAAAGATGTACGTTCAATAAGATTCACTTGGGCCTAAGTTATAGAGCTGTTAGCCAGGAGTTCAATGTTAATGAATCAACAATATATATCAAGTGTCTTTAAAGAGAAATGCACATTAAAACAAGGTTATGTATTGACTGGCTGTCAAACGTTGTGATTAAAGGCTCATAAGAACCCGACCCTATTTCTCTCTTAGGAGCAATGGCTCAGTATTTGGTCGTTCGGTGCTCACAACAAATCTCACTGACTGCAACCTTGCCCCCAGACCCCTTATCCCCCTCACCTGGCTCCATCTTGCTGTAAGCATGTATTAGGTCCTAGTACACCATCAAAAAGTAGACTCTATGACCGTACGTGCTTTTGCTCACTACTCTGTCCCTGTCCCCAGCACCTAGCACACTCTCTGGTATATAACAGGCCCTCAGCAAAGACTTGCTGATCAGTGAGTGAAAAGATGAATGGAGAGTCAGACTTCTCTTAAAGGTGTGGACAAGTTCATTCCTGAAAGACAAGTCACACAAGAGCGTATCCAGGAACACGAGGAATAAGGTGGGAATTCTGGCCTGGAGAGTGTCTATAACAGACAAGTAAAAAACAGTTCAGGGTCAGCTGGGACCAAGGAAGCAGAGGCTGGATGAGACAGAAAAAGTTTGCCCTCCAACTCTGAAGCTGAATCCAGATGGACAGTTAGGCAGTTTCTGAGGGTACACTGTACACTTGAAATGGCCCAGGCCACTGAGGGGCCCAGAATCCAATGCAGTCCAAATGAAGAGGAATGGGGGTGCCAAGTATCATCATATTTCCCATCTCTCAATGTGGCTACTACAGAACTCCCAGGGCCATCATGAACCTTCGATAAATAAAATCCCTGATGCTGGTCCCCTGGAGTAAGCCCCACAGACTTGCCCATGTGAGAAGCAGCTGTATTACAAGTCAGTAGCTGCAGGGCAGAGGGTCTGTCTGCCGAGGCAACGTTTGACTTGGTGCTCAATTTTGACTCTTGGGTTTGCGTGCTGCCCCTGGGATCTGTAACGCGCAGGCCGGGTCTCTCCCCGTCCTCATTCACTAGGCGTCAGCACTCATGGCAGGTGGCTGCACCTCACTGGGCGCCAGTGGAACGTCTAACACGCTGCACAGCTTACCTTTCACGTCAGCTCGTTCTAAACACACACAGCTTTAACACCTGCATGGTTCGGCGACAACCAGAACATGAACCTTATTTACTTATAAAGGAAAATTAAATTCTCACGTCACTCCAGCAGGTAGGCATCATTAGCCCATTAACAGGTAGAGAAATGGAGGCTTGAAGCGGTTAAGTAATTTGTCCAAGGTCAAAGATCCAAAAAGGGAAAGAAAGTGACCGCAGATCTGTTGATTTTAAGGTTCACCCTCTATTCTCTGTACTACATAAATTCCTTAACACTTAGTTTTTAAATAAATTGGTATAAAATCTTGCTCTATTTTCTCCAACAACTTTATGTCAAGGGTCACATACTTCCATTTAAAAAAAAAAACTTATTTCACATATTTTCAGGGAATTAGTAGAATTCAATTTATTTTTCATGGTGTCCACTGACTCTACAATATTTATAACTTCAAGGACATGACAGTTTAAACCTAATTACCTGTAAAACGCTTAAAAAATTAAATAAAGCAAACACTGGGTATATTAAGAAATGTTACGAAGAGATGACATGGTGTTATCCAAGCTCTACCGTGAATTTCTTTGAGCAAATCATTTACCTTTCTAGGCTTTTATTTTCCTCATCAATAAAATGGGGACAGTAAAACGGACACCCTCCCTAATGCACTGAACGAGATAAGAGATGTGGAAGTGTGTAGGATGCTGAAGTGCTATCTATACAGGCTCAGGGACGGTCCTGCCTCTCCTGGAATACACTACTTGTTAGCGTTAATTCCCTAAGGACAGAGACGCCCTCATTCAGCTCTGCATCTATAAATTGGTGGCCGGCACATAGTAAGGGCTCAATAAATACTCACTGAACAAACAGAATTTGGACTTTTATATATAATCTAGGAAGGCGGTGTTTATAATTCATTTAAACAGCCTATAAGTGGAAGATGAAAAATAAAAATAACCTAAGCCATTTGAGAATCAATCATGAAGATGCAGAGTAGTGTGGGGAAAGGTCATACTTTAGGACACTCTGCTCAATGAGATGCTGATAAAACTTGCACTGGAAAAGCAGATATATTTTTCCGCTATGCCTGTGGCTGGGCACCTCTACCAACTGCTCAGTGGTCAGAGCACAGAGCCATCAGTCATGGGTTTAACCCCACGTGGCCAGGTGGCCTGGCACAAGGAATGCCCCCACCCTGCTAATGCTCTTGCAAATGCTGGGCTCTCATTGTGGAGGGAAGGGCTCTGGACAACCATTCCCAATACCAAGAAAACATCTGATTTGGGAACAGCATGTTTGAGTTGCATGGAAGAAAAACTCACATGTGTGGATTCTTGAGGACAGCTCCTGTACCTACTCAGTGTGGTTCCGGAACCATGGGTCCCTTGTATCAAGGCTCCATTAGAAAATGCTTTGACAGAGGGGAGAGAACTGCTCTCCTCACTTCCTCCCACACCCTCCCCTCTCCTCCAACTCTTCAGCTGGGAGATCTCAGGACACCAAGGATTTTCCCAGATTCCAAGAGCCAGCCCTAACCCCCCTCTTTTGCCATTCCTGGCAATAAGGGTCACAGCCAAACCCCACAGGTAACTCAAGTTGGGGGCTCCACCCAAACCCAGGAGAGGTGCTGACAATTGGCTTTACCAATAGGACTTGAGTGACCAGTGACCTTGAGGAAGAAAAGCACACAGTCCACTTTTTAGTTGCTAATGATACCAAGTTAAAGGCAAAATTTGGCCAGACAATATTGCTGTCAAATAGGAAATCAAACACAGAAAACATATAAAACCAACCCCTCTGGTTTCTCTATGTATCAATCAGTCTCATGGGACTGAGTGACCACACAACTATTTGAAGGAAATACACCCTTGTCTCAAATACGTGCATTGCACTCTGTTGTAAATACTCATTTGAGAAATCATGGGGAACCTAAAATTTTAACCCTCAGTTTTTACAGTAAAATGACAGACTGCAAGAAGGGCACCTAATCCCTACTGCGACCAGAAAGAGTAGTCTGGGAAATATATTGCTGTGACAATTACTGCTACCAATTAGGTCAGTTGCCAACTAGACAAGTAATATCATTACATGCAAATTTACATCAAGATGGCAGTGTGTCATGAGAGAATTTGGGGGACTGCCACTATCAAGCCTCTGTGAGTCCATTTGCCTCCGTCCCCTGATGCAGCGCTGCTCCCCGCTCCCAGCTGAAGAACCCTGGCTGCACTGACCCAGGGGGCAGCCTTGCCTGCGCACCGCTCGCTCGCTCACTCATCAGAACCCAGCTGGCTCTTGCAGACTGCCTGTGATGTATATCTTAATTAACTTCTTAGCAAATCTTCTATACACTGCGGCTAGCAACATTTCCCAGAAATGTAATGACTACGGGTATCTATCTTCTCTGCTTCAACAGGAAGGTCACGGGCACTGCTTTCCTAAGTCTGGTGGGCTGAGTCTCCCATAGAAATAGTCTCACTGAAAACTACCCCCTGCCCCACAGTGGGGCAAGATGGTTGTCTGCAGGTTACAGTCAGCTCCCAGGAGAGGCTGGGCATTCCCTCCTGGGTGGGCAGAGTCCCCCATCTTTAGCCTTCTCACACACAAAGAGCGATTCTAGGGGAACGGAGAAAAGAGCGCAGAGAAGGGGAGAAGGCCCCATGTAGGAAAACAAGTAGGAGAACAAACGGCCTCTAGGACGACAAACGGTGGCGGGTGGGGAGGTTCATTTTTCCTAGGTCTTTGTGACCGGAGACCAGTGGCCTCCCCATCTTCTTTGTGTGCCTCTAAGTCTGCCTTGTCGGACTGCTTGTTCTTTATAAAAAAGCCACCGTCCAGGCCCTCTATACTTGGAGCTAGTTGAGCTCATCCCACCTCTGTCCTCTGTGGCCTCACCCCCTAGGAACATCAATAAAAGCTCTCATTCAAGTTCTCCGAGGGCCCAGTCCCTGTGACCCATGTGAATACCCAAATATACTTACAGTCACTCATGGCCATTATTCAGGTAGTCTAGAGTCATGGCAAATCAGGGGGGAAGAATCCTTAGGATCCATCTAGGCTAGTCCAGTACCTCCTAGATTTTAATGTGTGCACAACATCCTTAGGAGATCTCGCTTTAAAAAAGTGGATTCTGATTCAGTAGGTCTTGAGGTGGATCTTGCATTTCTAACAAGCTCCCAGGAGAGTCTGATGCTGAGGTTCCTCACACCATACTTGGAATAGCAAGGATCTAAGGCAAGGCTCTTGCTAAATACAGACATTTCCTATATTAAGGTAAAATACCATATAAAAAGTAAGGAATGGTAGTCTCCATTCTCCATAAGCTAGACACAATGACTGTATTAACAAGTATAAATATGTGTTATGATACATGAATTTCTACAAAGTACAAGAGAGCAGAGGAATGTGCAATCCCCCCCGTTGGGCGGGAGTGGAGCATGGCTCAACAGAAAAGGCAACATTGAAGCTGGCACTGAACTGTAGAATGAATGGCATCTTGTCAGGGAGGAGGAGCATGGTGAGCACTGCAGTACCAGGAGGCCAGCACCAAAGTCATGGGGGCCTGCGGGTGAACTGGGTGGCCTAGACCAAGAGCTAGGGTTCTATACTGCTGTAATATAAGGTGAGTGGCAAGAACTTGAAATAGTAGATTGGAGCCAGGTTTGCACATCATGCTTAAGGATAAAACATTACTTTCACGCATGACAGGTAGAGAATTAGTCTTAACTTTTACCCTGAAGGCTAACTGTAGTTCACAGTACTAAGAAAACAGAGTATCCATCTTGTTCAACAGGTAAGCAGTTGGGCCATATCAGAACCTTTTGTTAGCATTTCCAGAGAAAAGCCTTTGAATGTCTACTACAGTCAGGTGGATCAAAATGAAGGTGGCAGGTTTTGAACCTGTAGCTCTAGCACACTAAAATCTCGGGACTTGCAAAGTGATGACACCAAATGGTTTTGTCTTTCTTCTTGGTGTAATAGGGAAAGGAAATCAATTCACTCATGGTGCTACTAACTGTATGAACTTCCACATACTCATCTATAAGCACATGCTTTTGGGCATCTAAACCTTTCTTACTAAAAGGTACTTAGATTTTAATACAGTAATAATGTGCTGCCTACATGATCTTGGACACCTGACTTAATACTCTGGGTCTCAAGCAGTGATGTTAACACCTAAATCCTTACTCAAAAATACTGTTACAAGAATAACTAAAGTATTTTGAACAGGGAATTTTTAAGAAGTAAAGCAATATATTCTGTTCCTAGCAACCCATAGTTACTTGTCCAAGAACTCAAAATTCAGAACTATGTCTAACTGAATCAAATCTTAGAGTATTTCTCTCTGTACTACAGAAAGGATACCGCCCTCTACCTACAAGAGTTGAGCCATAAAGCTACCTGCTTTATGATAGGAGGAGGAAGTAAAAAATCTCTCTCTTATGACACAGTGAACTGTGGGAAGAGATGGAAAAGGATGGAAAACCTCAGAAACATGTCCAAAAAGGGAGGGTTATTCTATAGGTGGAGGTTAAAAACTCAAGCAGAGAAGCCCTTGCTTTCCTTTCTGGTTGGAACGCATAGACCACCTTGCAGGATGCTCTCTACATTAGGCAGAGTGAAAGAAAGAGCCCCACTGGCACTGCTGAGCCTCCTCAGCAACCTTATGGCAGGAAGAGATTCAGAAGTTCCTGTATTGAAGGTAGTAAGATGTGGGCCAGTAAATCTGGCGTAGGTGGTTTAGAGACACCTGTGATGAATGGCAAGTGAGTCCACTGCAGGGAGTGGTGCATGGCCTTGCCAGGGTGAGGCTGAGACTTAAAGGGATGTTCCCAGTCAAGAAGAACTGAGGTGAGGCCAAATCAGGAAGAGAGGAAGTCTGAGCTTCCTCTCATTAGACCAAATAGGGGTTCCTGGGGTCAGATCAGACCCATTCTTCTCTGAGCCCAACTTAATGGGGCTTTTGCCCCCACCACTTCACTGAGACTGCTGTTGCCAAGGTCACCATGACATGGGCCAACTCTCATGTCAATCCTCATTTTCCTTTACTACTTTGGTTGGGATCTAAAGAAGAATACAAGACATGACAGAAAAAAGGAGGAATGAACTTAAAGATAAGCCAACAGAAAGTATCCAAATTGAAACACAATGAGGGGAAAAAAAAGATATGGTGGGCAGGATGGAGGCGGGGCAGAAAACAGAACCAAGCATCAAAGAGCTGTGGGATAACATCAGACAGTCTGACAGAGGTGTCACTACAGTCCCCAAAGGAAAAGGGAAGGGTAGGAAAGAACTATTTGAAGAGATAATGTCCAAGAATTTTCCCAAATTAATGAGATAATAAACCATAGATCTGAGAACCTCAGAGAACTCTAAACAAAGTAAATACAAAGAAAAATACACCTAGGCAAATCACAATCAAACTTCTAAAACTGAAGATAAAATTTTGAAAGCAGCCAGAGGAAAGAAAAGAAGCATAACATAGAGAGGAATTACAACAGGCTTCTTGTCAGAAACTATGCAAGCCAGAAGATAATGGAAAGACATCTTTAAGATACTAGGGGAAGGGGGGATGTCAGCATATAATTCTATACTCAGTAAAGATGTCTTTCAAAATTAAAGGCAAAATAAAGTCATTTTCAGAAAAAAATAAATCAAAGTTCAGACAGCAGACCAGAAGGCTAAAGAAGTTTCTCAGGAAGGAGGAAGCATAATGCCAAATGGAATATTTACATCCATACAAAGAAATTAATAGTACCAGAAATGGGCTGGGGAGAGGAGGGAATGAGGAGTTATTACTTAATGAGTATGGATTTTCTGTTTGGAAAGGTGATAAGTTCTAGAAATGGATGGTGGTGGTGACTGTAGAATTATGTAAATGTACTAAACTGTATACTTAAAAATGGTTAAGATGGCAAACTTTCTATTATTTATATGTTACTACAATAGATGGATGGACAGAGAAGTATGAAGGCATTAAAAAAAAACCCAAATAACAAATAAGATTAAAAAACACAACTATCGGGGCACCTGGGTGACTCAGTCTTAAGGTTAAGTGTCTAATGTCAGCTCAGGTCAAGATCTCGCAGTCTGTGAGTTCGAGCCCCACGTTGGGCTCTGTGCTGACAGTTCAGAGACTAGAGTCTGCTTCGGCTTCTGTGTCTCCCTTTCTCACTATTCCTCCCCTGCTCACACTCTGTCTCTCAAAAATTAATAACTGTAAAAAAATTTTTTTAAACCCACAACTATCAAGATGGTAGCTTTAAATGCAACCAGTCCCAATAATTACATTAACTCTAAATGGTCTAAATACCTCAATGACATAGATTGTCAATTTGGATAAAAAAGCAAAACCTAGCTCTATGCTGTCTATGAAACCCTCATTTTAATTATAATGTTAAAAATAGAAAAGATGAAATCATATCAAAAAAAAAAAAAAGCCAGTGTTGGGGCACCTGGCTTGCTCAGTTGGTTAAGCCTCCAACTTCAGACCAGGTCCTGATCTTGCAGTTCGTGTGTTTGAGCCCCACATCAGGCTCAGTACTGACAGCTCAGAGGCTGGAACCTACTTCAGATTCTGGTCTCCCTCTCTCTCTGCCCCTCCCCACTTGCTCACATGCTCACGTGCATGCTCAAAAATAAACATTAAAAAATTATTTTTTAAAAAAGCTGGAATCACTATATTAATATAAGACAAATAAACCACAGTCACTTACACTACTTCGGCTGAGGTCATGATTTCATGGTTCATGAGTTCAAGCTCTCCATCGGGCTCCTTTCTGTCAGAGCAGAGCCTACTTCAGATCCTCTGTCCCTCTCTCTCTGTCCCTCCTCTGCTTGCACATTCTCTCTCTCTCTCTCACAAAAATAAATGAACATTTTTAAAAAACAGAATACACTTATAAAAAAGAAAAAATATCTGTGGGTTCAGTTATTCAGAATCCCCTTGAGCATAAGTTTCCCATTCCAGATGACACCTAGGTAACCCTGTTATTTTCTTCAGGAGGCTCCGAATGTTAGCCTTATGGTTTCCTTTTGCACAATCACCACTGATTGTCCATGATCCAGGTTTCACTGTTTCTCTGCCCACTGAGAACAGAGGATATCTGGGACGCCTGGGCAGCTCAGTCGATTAAGCACTGGACTCTTGCAGTTCATGGGTTCAAGCCCCACATTGGGCTCTGTGCTGACAGCTCAGAGCCTGGAGCCTGCTTTGGATTCTATGTCTCCACCTCTCTCCGCCTTTCTTCTATTCATGCTCTGTGTCTGTCTGTTTGTCTCTCTTTCAAAAATAAACAAACAGGGGCACCTGGGTGGCTCAGTCAGTTGAGCATCTGACTTTGGTTCAGGTCATGATCTCATGCTCACTCCCACTCACAGTCTCTCAAAAATGAATAAATATTTTTAAAAATTTAAAAATAAACATTAAAACAAGTTTTTTGTTAAAGAAAAGAGGAAAGCCTCTGTCTTATTCTCCTGTTCCTAAAACAGTGAAGGTCCTTTAAATTTTTGTTCTGTTTTGTAGTGGTGGTTCATTGGTTTTTAGCCTCTAATGAAGAAAAATAGAAGAAATGTTTCCTTTACTCACCCCCTTTTTTGCCAGACCCAATAAAGAAACACAAATTATCTCTTGGATTCCTGGGAAAGACTGAAACATTTACCTTTTAAAGAAAAGTTAAAGAACCTAGAATGCATGCTGTCAGAAGATGGGCCCCGGAAGAGCCTTGGGTAGAACACAGGAATAGATAATATGGCCAAAGATGGCATTTTCTATTGCCAGTAATGTAGTCAGAATGGCAGGTTAGCTACTAGAAGTAAATTGTTAGACCCACACTTCACATGTAAGCCAACTTTTCTTTTATCTCTTCTTCAAGGGTGCGGGGGGCATGGGGAGGTCATTTATCTTTCACTCAGGAAATATCTGTTGTTACTATGGGTCAGACACCGTATTAGATGACATCTCAGGCTCAGAGTTGGACTGGAGCCTTTCCTCAGCCAGTTCCATCATTGCCCACTGCTTCCCAAAGCCAGCTTACCCACAGGCAGATTTCTCAGTCACCTCTGGCTTTGCTAGATTTTCAGGCACAAAAAAAATGAAGAAGCTAGCACTTTCCAAGGAACTACTAAGCACTAGGCTCAACAAACCATCACATCCCCCCTCTGCAGCAAGTACTATTTTTTTTTATTTATTTTTCTGTTTTTTGTTTATTTTTGAGAGACAGAGACAGCACAAGCAGGGGAGCGTCAGAGAGAGAGGGAGACACAGAATCTGAAACAGGCTCCAGGCTCTGAGCTAGCCGTCAGCATAGAGCCCAACGCAGGGCTCGAACTCACAAACCATGAGATCATGACCTGAGCCAAAGCCAGACGCTTAACTGACTGAGCCACCCAGGCACCCCAGCAAGTACTATTATTTTAAAATGTCCATTTTAAAAATGAAAAGGTGAACCCTGGCCATTTTCATTATTTGGCCAAGTCACACAGCTGGTAAGTACCCAGCTCTTGGTTAGTAGGCTGCCTCCAAAAAAAGGTGAACTCTTATTAACAGCACCTGTTCCATCTTTCCCCCTTTGGGTTCAGCTGCCCCTGCTGCTGACACAGCAGTGCACATGGTACATGTCTCACCGAGTCCATGCTTGCCATCATGTCCTGGAACTTGAAGTCAGACATGATTCAAAGGCAGGACTAACATAAAACCCGCAGTTCATATGGCTAGTTTTCCTCATCGACCACAGGCCTGAACCAACTCTCCATCGAGGGACCTAAATTCTTCTACTGACCTAAAAGCTCATGCAATCAATTCCTCACTAAGAGAAGGGGCTCAGGCTCCTCCTCAGCCCTAGCCCAAAGTGTCCCCACATATTAAGGTCTAGCAGTGCCCAAATTTCTATGGGTTAAGCTGTGACGCGTCAGTTTGCTGATGAAGCCCTGAGAGCGTCATAATTCAAGAAAGGCAGAGGGCCAGCCGTGCGAGATTCCTGAGATCACTGAAATTGACCCATAACTCACCAGCCGCCACGGGAAATTCTATCACTTTGCACACTTTGCTTCCATAGCTAAAAATCAAATCAGGGGAACATGATCAGACTTCTAATTTGAAACCGCAGACATGCAATGTCATCTTTAATGACTCCCGGCAAAAGATGCTCAGCACAGATTTCAACCTACCTAAATTAAAACATGAAACCTAAAAACTAAGCAGAAAATTCTCAATTTCTCAGGTCCAGAGACAGCCACAGAAAAGTCACAAGTGAGAATACACATACTCCTTCGGGTTTTGTTATGCCTGCAAATATCTGAGCTGGAATTATATGAAAGAAAAGAGCTAGAAGGAAAAAAATAAATAAACCCATTGAATCCTAACTTTCAGGTCTGGGCCACCTAGGTGAATAGCAATTTTTCATGACCAATCTGAACTAACTAGCGTGTCAAGGAACGTTATCTCCTGATGGCCAATTTCATCTGTTCTGTGATGCAGAGCTCAGATTTCTCCGATACAGTTAAGCTGCTGGCTTCAGGTCTTCTCTCGCTGTTAAGTGAGCTGAAATATGGTGCAATCAGTCAGCACAGTGTTCAGGTATGTAAGCTGCCTTTAAAATGGGAGGCTAAAACTTCAGCTCTAAACTTCACATCAATGCAGATTTTCTAGAAGGTCAGATAACCACTGGACACTCTGCAGAGCCTGTTCTGAAACCTCTTCCCTGCACTTCCAACCACTCCGCCCCGTGTGTCACCGTATGAGTGGCTGCCACTGCCCAGAATAATCTGCATTGCCAGCTGTCACATCTGTTCATGACTCAATTCTTCTCAGACCTATATCCAGGAAGAGGAAGAAATTCCCTGTCTGCAGCAAGGCCTCCACAGATGGCCCAGAAATATTAATGTAAAATTAGATGTAAATAGAAACTACAAATTCACAACTGTATTTTCCCTTGATGCACATTTTAAAGAGAAAGGTTGGAGAGCAGGGACCAGGGCCACTGTCGGGTTTGGCTACCAGAGCCTGAACTAGAACATGGCAAACTTCCCCTGAAGGATGGAGAAACATCTGCAAAAAGGGAAGCTCTAACTTTTATTCTTTTTTCAAGTCAAAACTACTTCTTCTGAGCCTTAGAACTGTGCATTGTTATAGCACAGAGTTGACCTCCCTTCCTAAATTCAACTATTTAATGTGGGACAGTCATTGTATGGAAAGAATGAAGGCTGAGGTGTTTCTAAGTATAACTGGCAAACTGGAGAACCCTTCAGCAAACTAGAAATTGTGAAAGGGAAAGCCTACACCCCTGTACGCCTAGAAAACAGCCAGGATGAAAGTCCAGGTCACTCCCAGGAAAGACCATGGTTGTTATTCCATCACATGCTCTTGTAAACACGTCCTCCCGGACCACGTCCCTCTGGGGGTTCACTCCAGAGCCTCCACCTCACGGTAACTTGTATTACTCTCTTACCTGTTTGTCTTAAAACTTGAACTGGGAGGGAGGAGAGAGTGTTTAAACAACATGGAGTCTACATAATTTGAGTTTAGTTCTAATCAAAAACGACAAAGGTCTTGGCAGATATGCTCTCTCTGCCTTTGTTGTGTATATACAACAGAGGGTTTGGGACCGAGAAATAATTAATTGAAATAATAAAGGACAAGAAGAGACATACTCTGGAATGTGAAATAGAGTCAACAGTCTAAACTGCCTCTGGTGACAATCCATGGGTAGAAATTTATGGACAAGGAGCCTAGAATCAGCATGCCCACCTAGGAGTCACAGTTTTTTAATATGCCAACCAAGACTGGAGAAGCGCCTTAGAAGAATATACCTCCTAAGAAATGCGTTAGGGCAAACATTCACAAAGAGGGAGAGGGACCATGCTAGGTGCACACCAGTCACTGGTGATGTGACCCCAAATCATGCTGGGTCCCAACCCATTTATTCAGTAAATTACTTTCACAAGTAGGTAATAGAGCCTCCCAACCAGGCTCACCTTTTAACCAAAAGCCACTCCATGGCCCCCTGGCTAGAGAGAACCCCTTTTCTGCCATTTCCCAGCCCTACCATTAAAACTGGGCAACCTATAATATTTGATGAACTAATTAAGAGCAAATCAAAGCAATTACTTAACATTACTGGCAATAACCACATGAAATGTCTAATCCCAATGAGCAAACTGAACCAGTAGCAACGTGCATTTACAGGGGCTTAAAAAAATCTCAGCATCTATAATCAATAATGGAAAACCGGGATGTTGCAGGCTTTCTACCCTTTTTTAAAAGCAACATCAGGGGCTGAGCCTGGGTGGCTCAGTCGGTTAAGCCTCTGACTTCGGCTCAGGTCAGATCTCACGTTTGTGGGTTCGAGCCCCGCATCAGCTCTGTGCTGACAGCTAGCTCAGAGCCTGGAGCCTGCTTCTGGTTCTGTGTCTCCTCCTCTCTCTGCCCCTCCCCCTCTCATGCTCTATCTCTCTCTGTATTAAAAATAAATAAAAACATTAAAAAAAGTAAATTAATTAAAAAAAAAAAAAGCAACATCAGATACGGTAATAATCACTGAGCTCTTCCCCTACCCGGGTCCTGGCTCCTCTGTCTACAGAGATGAAAGACTAAAGGTACCATGTGAATGAGCTAGAAGGGCAGCTCTGAGCAGGGCCAAGGCCAGGGTGAGGGAAATGGAGGTGCCTACAAAGTGCTGACTCTCATGACGGAGCTTCCTACATTAGGTTTGAAATTGCAAAAACCAAGCCCTGTCACATGTTACACACTGGAAGTGCTAAGAAACACACAGCATCAAGCAAGCCCATCTGGAGAACAACAATAAAAACAATAAGAAACAGCAGGGGGGTTGAGGGATCTTTTGGAACAAAAGCTCCAGGCCAACTATAAATTTAAAGGGCAAATCCGGAAGAGTAAGAAAACTCGCAAAATGCCATTTGTCTATCCATGGGCACCAAGTGCAGGAATAATAACAATAACAAAAGCTAACATTTGTAAATATCTACTGTGTGCCAAATGGCTTAAATGTATTAGCTTATTTAATATTCAAAACAACTCCTGAATGTGGGCATCCTCACCCTCACTATTATTATTACCATTTAAGAGAGAACTAAAACTTTAGAGAAATTTAGTAAATTGTCCCAGATCTGAGAGCTAGTAAATGTCAACAGGGACCTATGCTATTTTCCTAGGTCTTTCTTTTTTTTTTAACTTGACAGTCTCACATATACAGAGGTCATTTTCAAGAAAAACAGAGAGCAGCAAAATGATCAGTATCTTGCAGCATATCCTAAGTTATTAAGAAACCATTGAAACATAACCCTTTGAGCATCTGTACATAGGCTTGGAGAGAAATTTTCTCATTTCACATATATTCATAGCCTGACAGTATTTTTGAGTCATTCAGAAAGCACGGATTGTCGTCCTATTAGACAGATGAAGAAACCCAAGAGCCAAATGTGGCCTGAGTAAGGGACAGAGAATGGATGGTGGCCCAAACGCTTTGAAGCTCGCCAGGCCATGGCTCCTCCCACTGGACGTCCCCAAAGGGCTTTAATAAACCAAACTACTGACCTCCACATCCCTGTGAAACTGAACATGGTGCTCACACAGCGAGGGAGGGGTGGCGGCGTGAGTCCATCCAGGCGCATGAGCAGAGCCGGGACACCAAAAAGCACCAAGTACTTCAGGTAGAAAAAGATCACTTGAGCCAATGCTAGTCCTCCTGAAAGACAGAGGGACTCATCAGACACAGAGGTAAGCAGTAGAGCGATCTCCTGGGAAAGACGCAGCATTCCTGAAAACACACCATCTGTTCCCACTTCTCCACCACCCCCCTTTCTTCCCCTTGCCTCACACATTACAAAAAGTTTCCCACACTGGTTTTGAGTAATGAGAATTCTGGATTCACAAACATTAAAAACTCCTTTATTAT
>PISW01013973.1:0-23316 GCA_004023785.1 Mungos mungo
CCTCCTCCAGCTCAGGCCCCCACACCCTGTGCCCCCTCCTCCAGCTCAACTTCCCACAAAACCAGGGCTCAGAGGAGACAGGTGCAGAGGCCTCACGCCCTGAAACGTGTTGCAGGTGGTCACTTCCAGGAAGCGAGAGGCCCGGGAGCTGTTCGTGTGTTTATTCTAAAAACGTGTAATAAACGTTTGTGGGTGTGATTTGTGGATCAGTCTAGACTTAGTCTGCCTCCGGTCCTGGGAGTCTGGACATGTGCCTCAAAGTGTGTACACGTGTGTGTCTGTGAGAGCATGTACATGCATGTGTGCACATGTGTGCGTGTCTGGACATGTGCATGAGTATGTGTACACGTGTGTGTCTGTGGGAGGATGCACATGCACGTGTGCACATGTGCGTGTGTGACCATGTGTGTGACTGTGCACATGTGCCTGTGGGAGAGTACGTACATGTGTGTGCACGTGTGCACTGTGATCATGTGTGTTACTGTGTGCGTGCACAGGTGAGTGTGTGAGAGCATGTACATGTTTTTGTGCATGTGTGAGCATTGCACGTTGAATATGTGAGCATGTGTGCATGCACATGTGTGTGAGAATATGTATGTGTGTGCACAACTACACGTATGAGCACATGTGTGAGAATGTGTGCACCAGTGCATGTGTGAGCATGTGTGTGCACATGTGCATGTGTGGCAGTGTGTATTGTGCACATGTGTGTAAGCGTGTGCATGGGCACATGTGTGAGAGCGTCCACACTGGCATGTGTGTGTGCAAGCATTTAGGAGAGCATGTCGATGCACGTGTACCCGTGTGTGAAAACATTCCCAGGCACATGTGCACGCAAGTGTGAGAGCATGTACACATATTCGTGTGTGTGCGTACCCATGTGTACATGTGTGTGCACACATGCATGCGTGAGTGTGTGAATGTGTGCACATGTGTGAGAGCATGTATGTGCATTTGTGTACATGTGAATGTGAGTGTGTGAGAGCATGCACATGCATGTGTAAGCATGTGTGTGAGTGTGTTTACCATTGAGCTACCTGTATCTGCCTTGTTTTCAGGGTCCCGGCGATCTGGCACATGAACATTAGGATGTGCCCAGATGGAGCCCACGTGAGCCCAGACCACCCAGCAGGGGCCGTGCAAACTCGTCACCCCTCATACTAGAGTCCCGGTCTTTTCTCTGGACGCCGCGGGAGCCATCTGGGCTCCAGCAGAAGGGCAGGTGCACCCAAACCCGGGCCGAAGGCAAGGCGAGGACCAGGCCAAGAGTCCCGACTGCAAGACAGGTAGCCGGCCTTCCCCGCAGCTCTGAAGACGGGCAGTGTTCGTCGGCGAGGCCCCGGCGGGGCACAGGGGCCATGTCCCGACCCTGGGGAAGCCTCTGGGACATGCTCCCAGCCCCCAGCGGACAGCCTGTAGGTGGCGGGGTCTCTGAGTGCCCGGGAAGGAGACAGGGTGTGAGGGTCCCGGGCGGGAGGAGGCCCCGGCCCAGCCCTGCGGTCCACTCAGCTGGGCGCCCATTGAAGCTATTATGTGGGTGTCGTCACCTCTAAATGATGGGAAGAGCCCTCCTCCTCCGGCAGCTGCTAATGTGCTTGTCGGCCGCCCTCCCGCCCCTTGCCCGGCCTTTGTGCGCCTGTGTTTTTCCAAGTCACGGGCTGTTAACCCCTTGAAGTCTCGCAGCCCCATGGGGCCTCAGCCTGGCAGCCTGGGCCCTGGGCCTGCATGGGGTCGGATGGGGCCGGACCTGGGGCGGCTCCGCTGGGAACAGCTGGACAGAGGGGCTAGAGAGACTCCCGTATGCTGAGCGCCTACTGTGTGCCCCATGCTTCCCTCAGGGTGTCAGTCATGCTCTTGGTGACTTTTAACTGTCCCGCTTTGCAGACAAGTACATGGAGGTTGACAGGTGTGGGCGGACGGGCCCCAGGCTCGGGGACAATAAGCCACAGGCCTGGGACAGTGGCCAGCCAGATGCTCCGGTGCAGGCGAGGCCCCGGCATCTGTGCCCTGGTCCTGTGTCCTGGGCCGCAGCTCCTCCCTCCCGCCCCCAACCCTGGCCGGGAAGTCTGTGGCACAAGAAAGCCTTTCCAGTGTCAGTGAGCCCCCAGCAGCCACACCCTGATGAACCGATGGGACACTGGCCAATGGAGACGGGGCAGCATCTCACCTGCGCCCGCAGAGCCCAGCAGGCCCTCAGGGACCGAGGTCCCATGCGGCTCCGGACCGCCAGGGAGACCAGGAGGAACGACGAGACACACAACCCGTCGTGCTGCCCTGGGGGGGCGGGGCGGTGCCGGGTCCCCACGGGTGAGACCTCGGGTGCCCTCGGCCCCTGAGGCTTAGGGTGGGATGTGGGGGTGGCGGGCACGGTACCTGCTTCTAGCACAGGCAGGGCTGTGGGAGTTACCGCGTTAACACAGAGTCCTTCACACCCGCCCCACCAGAACCAGAGTCCCCAGGCAGGGCCAGGACCTGGCACCCACCCCTGAGCCTCGGGCCCCGGGCCTTCGGTGCCGTCTGCGAGCATTCCCTCAGCCCTGCTCCTGGCACTCCTGGCAGGGACTCCCGGCTCTGGGTGTGAACAACACCCCTGAGGGCCAGCCCCATTCCGCCCCGGACTCGGACGACACGCAGTTGGGACGACTTCCTGCCGGGCGCAGGAAGTTGTTGGGGGCCTCTGAGATTCACAGCTCAGGAGACTCCCTTAACTTGGTCCTAAACCCTCCACAATGCATGGAGAGACTTTCATCGTGCGCTGGTCCAGGCTCCGTGCGCGGGCCACCCCACCCCGCGTCAGGCCTGGGCCTTGTGAACTGACTGGCCACTGAGCCCGTGTGGGGAGAACTTGGTCAGGCTGAGGGGCAGCCTTGATCTTCGTCCCACTGACATGCCCCCACGCCAAGGCCGCCACCCCATTCGCTGAGGCGCCCTGGAGACCCTCCGTCAGGGGTCCTCAGTTCACCTCGGCTGAAGGCATCCTCTCCGCTGAAACCACTTATGTCTGGGCAGAGGCCCATTTGGAAGTGGGAAAGCCTCATTTCTGATGTCATTTCTATAAAGGGCTCTGCAGAAACTCATTAGCATAGAGAAACAGAGGCTGAGCTGCTGGCTAATCCATTTTGTTTTATGGCTCCAAAGCTCTTTGCCAGCACAGCAGTGTTTATTTTCCCCAAAGGACACATCTTACGCATCATCACTGCAAATAAAAAGGTGTCTGATCAGGATCTCCAGTCCTGAGAGCAGAGGGAGCCCCAGGACTGGGTCTGGGGGCACTGTGAGGAGACATGGCCTCGGTGCATTTACACGTCACACAGTGCTCGGGGACGGGCTCTGGGGAGCACACCTCATAGCCTGACCCACCCATGCTGTGGTTTGTGGCCCCACACGAGGCTGGACCCCCCACAAGGCCTGGCTCTGGGTCCTGCTGGCCGTCCCCCAAGGACATAGGCCAAGGCTGCCCTGCCAAGGTGACTGTCTTTTCCTGCCACCTTCCAGCCCCCCAACTCAGCCTGGACGTCCTGGCTGTCACCAGCTGAGGTTGGTTTGCTCATGACTTCAACGTGGTGCATTTCAGCAGGGGGCTGCAAAGAACCAGGGACCTTGGGGGAAAGGCAGGCCACCACAGTGCTGCACGGACCCTCAGCACCGGGTTGGACAGTGCCCCGCAGTCATGGCCCCGCGGGATCCCAAGCACGAGACCTTTCCTGGAAGTCGAGACACTGCAGATATAGTGAAGATGAGCTCACACTCGAGAAGGGCGGGCCTTAAACCCCATGACTCCTGTCCTCATAGGAAGCAGGCAGAGGCGCACAGGGAGGGGCCAGCAAACAGTGGAGGCTGACGGGCAGTGCATCCACACGCCAAGACACCATGGCCTCTGGCAGCCATCAGAGGCCTGGAGAAAGCTGTGGAGCGGACTGTCCACAGAGACAGCCTGACCTCGGGCTCCGGCCAGAGCACTGGGAGGGAGAAAACCCCTCCAGGCCAGCCCCCGGGCTGTGGCCTGTGCTGCGCAGCTGTGGGGAGCCAGGCCCCCGGACTCAAGACTCTCCGGATCTGCTGCCCTTTTCACAGCCTCTGGGTCCCCCATGAGGAGCTCCTGCTCGTCCCTGTGCTGAGGACGGTCCCCCGGGCCTGCCCCATCCAGCGACACTTGTCCGTGAGGCCTCCCTCTGCAAACCAGCCCCTGCGGCCCCCAGGGGGAATCGCAGGCGGCAGCCACCTGAAGCCACCACCGTCCCGTCCCCGTCCCTGCAGCACGTAATATTCCCGTACTTTTTTGTGTCTGTGCAATCTTAAATTGGTGACCTGTGTTCCTCGTCACCAGTCAAGGTGAACAGAACCTTGTGGTCTCTTCAAATAGCTTCAATTTTTTTGTTTTTATCGATTATTTTTAATCCTTTCAATTTTACTCATTTCTATTCTTACCTTTATGATTTCTTCATTCTGCCTACTGTGGACTTAGTTTTCTCTTCTTTGAGTTTATTAAAGTGGCATCTCCCTCAAACTTGTTCCTTCCTTCCTCCCAGATTCCTTTCCGTCCCCGGGACATGCAGAGCACACATGGGACCTGTGGGCCCCACCTTCACGGCACAGCCGAGCTCACCGCACAAACACCCCCGTGTCCGCGGCCGGGCCGTGGGTCTGCCGTACTTCCCTCTGCACCCAGCACAGCACCCGGCACCTGCGACAGAGCCCCGAGCCACTGTGCCGGGAGGAGGCGCCTGGGCAGGTGCCCCAGACCGCATCCCAGGCGGACCCGGGCTTGTGAATGGAGAAACTTCCAGATCATTCCATACCTCAACCATCAAGTCTTCTCAGCTACCAGGATGGTCACAGATGCGCTGGGCAGCTCCTGCTACGCCCTGTCCAGACGCTGACGCTGATGCAGAATCCACGCTGGGGTGTAAAAAGATCGCGGATTAGGTCTCATCGCACCCCCGCTTCAAACCCTAGCATGACAGTCCGGCAGCTTCTCAGAGGCCAGGTGACCTGGAAGCTCACCTGCAAGAGTGCGCCCCTGCCGCAGCCCAGCCCCGGGCTGCGGGATCACTGGCCAGGGCTGAGAGGTGGACACCCCGAGGGGGCCCTCAGTTCAGTGTGCGGAGTCTGGATTCATGCCTCCGCACGGGTCAGCCTTGAGAACATCGGCCTGAGTGGAAGCCAGTCACTTTTACGGAATGTCCAGAATATGAAAAGTCATGCAGTCAGAAACTGTTGATTCGCTCTCTCGGCCGGGATTCGGGGAGGAAATGAGCACAGCGACTCCTCCAAGGACAAGGGAACTAGTCTAAGGTCACAGGTTGTGGCGCTGGGGCCATGGCTCCGGGTCTGCCGGCACACGTTGACTTACGCCCTTCAGACAGGTGTGCATAGGCGGCGGGCCGGCCTCCGTGAAGCTGTGACAGATTTCCACGCTTAGAATGACAGAAACTCACTGTGTTCATCAGGCTGACAGGGCCCGAGCGCTTGGCCTCCCCTTCCCAGTCCAGCTCCTCGCTCGCCAGGCGGGGGCCATCCCCCCTCCGCCCCATCTTGGCCGTGACACTCACCCTGTTCTTGCCTGACGCCCTCCTTACTCAGGCCGTTGCTGGCTGGTCCTCTACTTGAATCTTGACCGAATATTCCTTTCCTTCCGTGGAGAGGTCTGCCCAGAATCCCGCAGGACGAGGGTCCCGTCCGCATCAGCCTCAGGCCCTGACCCCACTTTGTTCCCCTCGGCGGCGTGTCACCACCACGACTGCCCGCAACTCCGTGCCCGGCTGCGTGTTCTCCCGCTCCGAGAGGGCCTCTGTACCCAGAGGAGTGCCAGGCATGCAGTGGCGCTCAGACGTGCACAGAAAAACCACCAGATGGAGATGGCGGTGGAGGGAACCCCGCGGGCCTGTGCACCCCACCTTGCTCCCCGCCATGGTGGGCCTGGGCCCGCCTCTGCCTCGCGACAGCGACTCGTGGCCCTTTACCTCGGCTTTGGGGTGAGTGTGGCGTCCAGTCAGCCATGGCGGGGCTGACGGGCGGAGGAGCGGCAGCCCCGAGTGCTAACCTCCTGCCATTTCAACGGCTGCTCTTAAGCGTGCTTTTCATTTAGTTTTAAAAGGCCTGTTAGGCTATTGTTCACTGAAGACCAGTCGGTTATTTAAACCATGTTTATTGAAGAGAGGCCACTGTATAACTAGACATACATCATTTGCAGAGAAAAACCTCAGGAAATGTGTTTCTGATAAGCAATTAGTATTAATTGAAGAGAAGAATAACTCTCATACTAAATTAAAATGTAACATATGCACTGGGGGCTTGCGTGTCCCTCCGGAGCAGCGGCCAGGACGGGCCTCCCCGGGGCTCGCCGGCCGCCTAGAGGGCAGTGTGGAGGGGCTCTGTGCCCGCGGCCCTCTAGCAGGGGACTCAGGTCAGGACCCTGTCGAGAGGCAACCCTGAGCAAGGGGGACACACGTCCCTTGGCCATCCTGTCCCATCAGCCGTCTTTGCTGGAGATCAAAAGTCTGACATAAAAGGGATGCACTTTGGAATCTCAGAAGGACGACTCAGATCGTCCCCAAAACGACTTCCCGCCCTGATTCCTGCCACAGACGGCTCGCCCTGCAGGCCGAGGCCCCGTCACACGTGCCGCCGACCGCGCAGATACACACTTACACACACGTGCGCGGCACACATTTGCCTGTGACACACCCCACGCACATGCACACACGCCACCTTCTGCACGTGCACAGGTGCACCCATGGGCACACTCATGTGCGGAGACCCGAGGCGGCCCCAGGCGTCTGAACGGGTACTACTGTCTCCTGGTGATCAGGCCGGTTGCCGGGTGCGGATTACTTCTCCCTTTGGGCCGCGGCTGGTGCTGCTAAAGAGCCCGGGCTGCGTGGCCGGCAGCGAAGGGCAGACCCTCGTTCCCAGCCTCGCGCCAGGCTCTTGGGGCTCGAGCTGTGTCTGACAGTCTCCCCAAAGCTTTCAGGGGGCGTTACGGTGCCCTCAGTTAAAGCAGCCTTCACTGAACACCTGCCTTGGGTTAAACACTATTTTACTTATTTTATAGACATTGTTTCATTTTAGGAAGAGGGAGCCGGAGGTGTGGCATTCCAGCCCGCCCCGCTGCACACGCACACCGCCCTGGGCGCCGGCTCCGATGACAGCCCGCCTTTCAGGACACACAACTGGTAGAACTCACAGAATTATCGAGAGAGTTTGTGTTCAGAAAATCACCTTGCCTTTGATGAATGCAGATGAAGCTTCTCTGAAACATCCCATTTACTCCTCTGACTGGTTTTGCAAACGGGAAAACCATGTCACCAGGAGAGAGAGGCGCACAGAGAACCTGATGGCCGGGTCGCTGGCTCTCCGGCTTCGGGATTGTCCACGGCATTCAGCCCACCTGCTCCTTCCCCCAGAAGACCCCTGCCTGGACACCCCCGAGGGGCGCGGACGCGTTAGAGTGGGGACAGCTCCTCTGCCTTGGAGGGAGGGTGGGTGGTGAGCTCACCAGCTCTCAGTGAGTGCAGGGAGTGAGCGCGGAGAACGGGATGCGCCTTAACATGGCCAAGGAGGTCTGCAGAGTAAGGCAGACCCCGCTGCCAGCATGGCGTCCCGCACGCTCCAAGGACAGAGGGGGACCTCTCTGCACGACAGTGACACGCCGCCTGCTGTCCTTCCTCCCGTGTGACACCGAGGCCACCGCATTCTGACTCCCCCCGCACCGCCACAGTCACCTTGACTCAGCCTTTGACGCAGCCGCGTCTGCCCTCCCGCGTCAGGACCCCCGGCCCGGGCCGTCAGCCTGGAGCGGAACCTGCGAGACAGCGGGCAGCCCCTCATGACCTCTCCGTCCTCCTGGGCTCCCGTGGCCCCGGCGGTGCCGACGGGCCTGGGTGCTCACGGCCTCTGAGCTCAGCTCTGCTCCCAGTGAGAGCCCGCGGCATCGGGGAGCCCCTGACTCCTGGGGTGACTCAGCTCAAACACACCTCTTCCAGGAAGCCTCTCTCGGCTCCCGGAAAAGGCCAGATCCTCGAATGCGGATCCTCGGAGTCCCCACGGCGTCCGGCCCTCGCCCCTTACAACGTTTGCTATGTCATTGTTATTATGTATCTGTCTATCTCGACCTCAGGAGCGTGAGCCCGTCAGCGTCAGGGGCCACAGCTCGTCTGCGTTTGGTGGAAGGAGCTCCCGTCCGCAGGTCGTAGATGCTCGAGCAGCGGTTGCTGAACGGAAGGGCCCGGTCCCCCGCTAACCCCGTCCCTCGCGGGAGGGCCACCCCTGAGACTCACTCAGTGGGTGTCTTCATCCCGGGTTTAGAGGAAATGGCTTGTAATCCAAAAGGCCTCTGTGTGCTCTTGCGTTTCCTCAGCACAGGTTAGTGACACGCTGTGTGGGCATGGGTGCTGGCTGTCACCGGCTTGCGACGCTGACCCCACCCATTCCCCATAGGGACACAGGCGCCCTGTCCGCACAGAGACGGGAGAGGCTTCATGCAAGAAATGACCTTGGGTTTTAAAACCTGGCACCGAAGTCTGGACTGGTCGGAGTGCCCCACGAGGTGATGGGAACCGGGGACCACGAGAATCTGCAGAGGCACCGAGGCCTCGAGCCAACGACCCAGGACACTGAGCCCCGTGGCCCCTCGAGACTTCTTCACCTCAGAACTCAGTCCAGGCCACAGCCGTCAGGACGGAGCAGGGGTGGGTGGGGCGGAAACGCAGCCCGGAGGCCAGGCACCGTGCCTCTCTTCCTCCTAGGGTCCCCCGTAGGGGCTCTGCTGGCCACACTGGTGGGGGTCAGAGCCCCAGGCTTGGGCCTGGCTGGGTGGGCAGCAAGGGTCAGCCCTGGGAGCTCTCAGAACGGTCACCGTGACGACCTCCTCAGGATGGCCATCTCTCACCTCCTAGGGCACAGGCACAAGAGGGTTTGGGGACACATGTGGCCTGGCGGTGGCCCTGTGGGGACCCCCCACAGCGTTCCTGGGGACCCTGTGGAGCCAGCTGTCTGATGTCTGGGCCCCGTGGGTCATCCGGGCATCCGGGGCCATATTAGTTATTTCTGTTCCTCTGGAGACAGGGCACAGGGCCCGGGAGCAGGAGACGCCAGGGCAAGGGGAGGCTGTCCCCGCGGCCTCGCCAGGACTGCCCTCGGTCGGGCCCTGCAGCGCTAGAAGACCGGCAGGCCAACCTCTAGAAAGAAAAAACCCGAACATTCCTACAACCGCAGAAGTGGTTTTTCCTGGCCAGGGCTCAAGGGTGAAAAGTCAGGGTCTTTCATCCACCTCCGTCTGCCGGCCCCGCTTCTCATGATGTCTGAGAAAATACTCCAGGACTATTTTAGAACTTGATAGAACCTCTTGGGTTTTGAATTCTGGACTAATCAGGAATGTTTTGTTGGAGTTTGATCTGGTTTATTCTGAAGAGAAAACAAACTTCAGTTTCCTGTTTTGAAATAAATTCTTTCATAAACTTCAGAAGGGCGCTCAGAAAACACACTGCGCTACATGGAGATGCCTTGGGGAAGTGTGGACAGGCCGCCCACGCGCACGCCCCGCTCTGTCCCCACTTCTGGTCGGAGCAGACGGGGAAGGGGCAGAAACGCCATCCGACTGCAGTCCTCACAGCTCTGGTCAGTCTGGCTGCTGTGGGGCCTTGTTCTACTCCGTCTTCAAACAGCCTATCCTGTCCGGGGGGGGTCAAGCCCATTTTAGAGGTGAGGAAACTGAGTCCCAGAGGCTCGGGAAGGCTGGTGTGCGCCGTGGGCAACGTGATGGTCTCTGCCTCTGCCCCGAGCGCCGTGGCCTGTGCTTCCGGCGGCCTTGTCCCCAGGAGGGGCTCTGGCCGCCATCCACGCCGTGAGGCCTGGGGTGTCCCGGGAGCCCTCCACGGGCGCCCTCCCCGGGCCCAGCGCGCTCGCCATCAGTGGGTCGGACACACACAGAGCAAGACCTGAGCTCCGTCGTGGAAACAGAGCAGCGTCGGCCTCGGCCCTGAACACGGACACACAGGAGACCTTCTCTCCCCTCGGCCACTGTTCAGCGGAGCACAGAGGACCGTGCCTGCCGTCCGCCCATCCCACCGGCCCGGAGGGCAGAGCAGACGCGAGCGCATCGGTCACACAGACCCTGTGAACGCGGCACCGCCTCCCGCGCCGCCCGCCTCCGGGCTCCGGCTGGGGACAGCGCGGATGCGCCAGGGCGTGGGTGCGGGAGGAGTCCCGGAGGCTCGCTGACCGGTGCTCCCGCACCAACCACTGCAGGCTGAGCCCGCGTTTTTCTCAATTTTCCTGTTTCACCTTCGTTCTCATCTTACTACTTGAAACATGGCTTCTTATCTGTTTGCTTAGTATAGTAGATAAATTGGGGACTTGTACTTTGTATGTCTTCGTATTTTTAATTTTATTCAGCAGTGACTTGTTTCCTTCGTATTTCACATGAGTATCGATGGGCAGGAGTTGAAATGTTCGGTGTCCTTCCTCCTGAGCGGCAGTGAGGTGGCTCCGGCCGAGGGGACCCAGGCCAGGCCCCAGGACACAGGAGAAGCCTGTGTTGAGGCCCTGAGGAGGGGCCACAGCTCTGGGACCCGACGCCTGGGAAGGGACGCCAGGTGCCACTGTGTCTCCACAGAAGGGCACGCCCTCCCCGCCTCCCTCTGCGAGCGGAGCCGCAGTGGGGCCTCCTCCTTCCCTCATCCATGGCCGAGTCCAAGGCCACGCTGGACAGAGTCACGTCCCACATGGAAGGTCCAGGACGTGGCGCCCGGTCACGTCTGCTGCCTCTGCAGGTGCTGCCTGGCTGGTAGACAGCCTCATTTCATGGGGGGAAATGTCCACCCACCAAGGCCTGAGCCCCAGAAACAGTCTTGGGTGGCAGGGGGCAGGGATGAGAGGGGCAGAGCTGGGCTTCTCCTGCTTCTGCATGCTGCCTTCCACCGGCCAGCGGGGATGTGGCAGGAGACGGGCCAGGCCCTCCAGAGAGAGAAGGGGACAGAGGGAGGGAGGGAGGAGGAGGAAGGGGGAGGTGGCCACTCAGAGGACAAATTCCATCAACCTAATCTGCGGCCGCCCCGCCCGTGTGGACGCGCCCTCAGAGCAAACAAGGGTCCTGTTGTGAACGTGGCTGACCCGGGGCCCTGCTGCCTGAGCCTGGCCGGGTGGCCTCCAGGCGGAGGACAGGCACAGAGCTGCCCGACCCTTAGAAGTCGGGGGAGGGCTTGCTGGCTGCCCGGCAGCACTGCCTCGAGTTGCAGCTTTCATGAAGTTGCCTGTGAGAGGACGGCGGGGCAGCCTCGCTGCGCAGATGGCTCTTTGTCCCCGCTGACACCTGCCATCTGCTTGTTTGTCTAAATGATGCTGGAGGGGCAGGGGGCTCCCAATCTGCTGCCCGGGCCCCTCCCGCCTGCAGCGACCTCCTGACCCCGGGGCCAGACAGGTCCACAGAGTTTGTTCGCCCAGCACAGCGGATGATCCGTTCCCCGAGGCCCAGCCTCTCCTCAGCACTGGAGCCCAGTGCCCGGGCAGCGGGGGCAGGGGGAGGAGGAGGGAGGGAGAGAGGAGGGGAAAGGAGAGGGGGAGGAGGAAGCAAATGGGGAGGGAGAGGGGGATGGAGAGAGAGGAGGAGGCAGGAGAGAGCGGATGGGGAAGAAGGGAGGGGAAGGAGAAGGAACAGCGCAGCAGGAGGAGAAGCAGTAACAGGAAAAGAAGAAGCAACACCAGCACGAGGAGCAGCAGCAGGAGGAGCAGCAGCAGGAGGAGAACCAGCTGGAGCAGCACCAGCAGAAGAGCAGCAGCAGCAGGAGGGGAAGCACCAGCACAAGGAGGAGCAGCTGCAGCAGGAGGAGCAGCAGCAGGAGGAAGAGGAGTAGCACCAGTACGAGGAGGAACAGCAGCAGGAGCAGCATCAGCCGAAGAGAAGCAGCAGCAGGAGAAGGAGCAGCAGCAGGAGGAGGAGAAGCAGCAGCAGCAGGAGAAGGAGCAGCAGCAGGAGCGGGAGAAGCAGGAAGGGGAGAAGCAGCAGGAGGAGGAGAAGCAGCAACAGCAGCAGTAGGAATAGCAAAGGAGCAACAGCCACACGAGCAGGAGAAGCAGAGGCCTGCAGCCTCGCGGGGTCCTCCCGCTGTGAGAAGGCCCTCCTGCCTGTTGAGGAAGAGAATGTCACATGAGGAGATGCTTGTGCCCGAGCAAACGCTGGAGCCCCCTCTGGGCCAGAGGCAGCCGCCACGGGGGCTGGGGCTGGCGCTCTCCCTGTTTCTTAACAGATTTGTGAGGTGAGGAAGGGTCCACTGTCTCCCCAACGTGGGGAGCATTTCAGAAACCCAAGCCAGTGGGGCCGGCTAGGAACACTCTGTGTACATTGTCCCATTGTCCCAACCGACCCACGGGGGCCATGTCACCAGTGAGGCGGCCATGGCTCTGCAGGAAGGGCACTTCCCAGGGTTCCCCCTCCCCTCCCCAGGCTAGGGATGGGAGAGCTCAGGGCCCCACCCCAGCTGCAGGGCCACTGAGCAGACAGGCCGCTAACTGCCTCCGGAAGCCGCGTGGGCTCCTTAAATCAGGCAGCGTCTTTGTGCCAGGGGCCTGCATAACCCCTGCTGCTGAGAGGGGGCCCAGAACCACCGGGGCCCGGAGCCGGAGCTGAGACTGGCCCCCAGGGGACCCGGGGGGCCACGGCTCCTGCTCTGCCCTCGCCCAGGAGAGCACACACTTGACACAGGAGTTTCTCAGGCCACAGAGGAGCCATGTCAGTCCCCAGCGGTCGGGAAGAAGGGTGCGGCCTGGCTGGCACCCATCACACGCTGTCCCCAGGATGGGCACAGGCCCCTGGGTTATCCTTCTCCCTGAATAGAAGCCCAAGCACACAGCGGACGCCTGCTTCCTCTCTAGTGCTGACGGTGACATTAATAAACCTTTCAGGGGGAAGTGAGCTAACGTGAGCCCAGACCTCCCTCTAACCACCAGCTGCTCGGGCCAAGCGTGGATAAGGCTTCACAGAGGATGCACTGGCCTTGCTCACATCCCCGTGAAATATGCATTTTCTCTCTCGTTTGTCTTAGGAAGAGGCAGAGAGGTGAGTAGCTCGCCCAGGGAGGCTCAGGGCTGCCAGAGCCTGACGCGGTCGCCCCTGTGCCCAGGGGAACGGGGCCTCGTGGCCCCAAATGTGTGACTTGTGTGTGAGTTTCAACATCTTTACCGAATCATAGGTCTGTTTGCTTTTCCTTTGATTCCATCTTCCTGGTCAGGTTTCATAGAGGTGCGCCTGCAGGGTGCGGACAAGGCCTCAGGGGTTCAGGGCCATTTGCAGAAGCCCCGTGGCACCTCGTTCCCAGGTGGGCGGTGGGCACCTGTGCGGCTCAGGGACATTTTATGAAGTGTGGGGGGTTCGCCCGCGAAGGGCTCAGACCTGAGCGCTGGTGTTGCACACCCAGCAGGGGCCTGTCCTGAGATGTGACGGCACACATTTTTTATTCACAGGACTTCCTACTCTGAGTGCCTAGGACGCCTCAGTCATCTGGGACCCGGAGCATTAACGAGGAGGTCAGGCCGGCGTGCTGGCCGCCCGCAGCTGCCTAAGAGCTGACCCTGAGCACAGATTCCCTCCCAGAGAATCAGGCTTAAGGAAGACAGGAGTCGGTTGACTCGGTCGGAGGCCCTGTGCGAGCCTTCTCAGGCTGACTCAGGAGCAAAGAGCGAATCTTGGTGGACGGCAGTGAGGTTTGATAGAAAGGGCAGATGAGCCCCTTGGGCTGGTCACCACCGGCGAGACCCCGGGTGCGGAGCAGCGCGCGGTGGGGCCTCGGGCCTCTGGGTCCCCCGCAGGCAGAGGAGCCTCACACCCTCACACCCTCCACGCCGGCCACGGCGGCCGTGCACACAAGTGACAAACCACTTTTACTGAATTCATCAGTGGACTGAAAACACTAATCACAAGGAGGGCTTTGCTGACTCAGCACCTGGGCTACAACTTCCTGGGAGCCACACACCCTCACGCACCCCACACGGCAACGCTGTTGGTCCTCAACGGGCCTGTCAGGCGGTTCCTCCCATGTCCCCATCTCTCCGGCGGGAGGGCAGGAGCACAAACAGCACGAGCCTGGACACACTGGGTAGAAGCAAGAGCGTTTGGACTTGAGGTAAATGCACCTTGGGGGGCACCTGGGGGCTCAGTCAGTTGACCGCCTGGCTTCATCTCAGGTCATGATCTCACGGTTCGTGGGTTCGAGCCCCGCATCGGGCTCTGTGTTGACAGCTAGCTCAGAGCCTGGAGCCTGCTTCCGATTCTGTGTCTCCCTCTCTCTCTGCCCCTCCACTGCTCACGCTGTCTCTCTGTCTCTCTCTCTCAAAAATAAATAAAACATTAAAAAAAATTTTAAAAAGCACCTTGAAGACTCACATGTGTCCCTAGAGAGAAAACGGACACAAACCATCTCAGGCGCGGTGCACCGACTTTGCGGTGAGTAATCCAAAAATCCTCCGTGTTCACGAGTCCCCAGACTTCCAAGCTGATGTGTGCTATGTGATTTTCTCAGCTAATCACACACCTTAAAATAACGCCGTGGGAGAGTGCGGAACGTCCAGTACTTCCAGCGGCTCCGGGAGCAGCTTCACCAGCAATGTGGGAGCGAGCCGTTGATCCCCGGGAGGGGTTACGCTCCTTCCCCTCGCGGGGCCAAGACTCGAGGGTCGTGAGCGCCCCCCCAGGGTTTCACTGTCCCCCCGAGGCAGGGCTCCCGCCTTCACCCAGATCAGCCGCGGCCTCACAGCTGACCCTCCCCAGGGCCCTGCTTTCCTCATCGACGAACATTCAAGAGGAAAGCGAGTTTGTGTGGGCGTTTCCAGAGCCCAAATCACAGGCTGCCATGTTAGCCGGTGCTGGAGACAAAGAGGCTATTTTGGGGACGGCAGCCCTGCGGCCCCCCTTCTGCTTCCGAAGACTCGCGCACCACGCAGAGCCCCCAAGGCTCGCGAGGTGGTGGCGCCCCTCGGGGTGGGGGGGGAGGCGGAGACCGGCGGGAGCTCGGGCCCCTCCTGGCTCCCACAGCCCGGGTCTGCGCCCCGCGCGGCCCGCACCCCAAGCCTGCCAGCCGGTCTCGCCCCTCACCCGCCCACTGCCTCCGGGCCGGGCCTCCCTCACTCCTCAGACTCCACGCTTCCGTGATCTGCTCCCACCATTTTTCCGCAGTTCCCGCTTAACACAATATTTATTGTCTTTGTTCTGTCTCTGCTCCGTCTCCCAACCGCAGTGTGATCTTCTCGAGGGCCAGGGTCCTGTTTCGCGCACATGTGCCTGGCACAGCATGGACACCAATAAATATGCGATGAACAAAAGGCCCGTGATGACTCAAGAGCCAGTCCTTGTCTTCTATGAAACCACGTCTTTATCCAAGAATAAAAGCCATTTGGAGTAAAATGCTCCTTGAATTTTTCCATGCCTGGGCCTCGCCAGATCATTGTGCTACATTTTGGATGACCCACTTTTGCTTCCCAGGCCTAAGACTCCAAGAGCCTATTGTAGAGACAGGGCCGTGAATTAATCTTTGCATTTGCTGAAAATAGAATACAACTTAAGTGAAATGTCTGAGAAGTCACTGGTGACCAGGACAATGTCATTAATCTCATTTGCATTTTCAGTGAAGTGTTTCCAACTGTCTTTATACTAATTACTTATATTTACAGCAGATCATAGAGGGTATGTTTCACATAGAAAACCACACGGAATACAGTGTCTGCCCAGCCCAGGGACGGTGGCGGGGGTGACTTGTTCTCGTGGGAAGCGAGAGACCAGCCGACCAGAAGGAGCTGGGCCGTGGGGCCAGATGGCGGCGGGCGAACGGTGCCTTCTGCTGGGGTGCGAGGGGCCCGCACCTCCTCTCCACCGCGTGGCCGGACCTTCGCTTTGGCGCACAGGGCCTTCTCGGTCCCCTCTGTCACCCACTGTGCGGAGGCAGCCGCATGGGGCACCGGTCAGGACTGGAGCTCTGCCAGGAGCCGCTAGAAAGACCAGAGGCCCAGCGCACGTTTCCTTTCCCTCAGGAAACTTACTGTCTGGGCGGAAGACACTGGGGGAAGGCGGAGGTCCAGCCGCACTGGGCCCGGGGGAAGGCGGAGGTCCAGCCGCACTGGGCCCAGGGGAAGGCACAGGTCCAGCCTCACTGGGCCCGGGGGAAGGCGGAGGTCCAGCCGCACTGGGCCCGGGGTATGGCGGAAGTCCAGCCACACTGGGCCCGGGGGAAGGCACAGGTCCAGCCTCACTGGGCCCGGGGGAAGGCAGAGGTCCAGCCTCATTGGGCCTGGGGGAAGGCAGAGGTCTAGCCATACTAGGCCCGGGGGAAGGCGGAGGTCCAGCCATACTAGGCCCAGGGGAAGGCGGAGGTCCAGCCTCACTGGGCCCGGGGGATGGCGGAAGTCCAGCCGCACTGGGCCCCGAGGAAGGCGGAGGTCCAGCCTCATTGGGACCCGAGGAAGGCGGAGGTCCAGCCGCACTGGGCCCGGGGGAAGGCGAAGGTCCAGCCTCAATGGGCCCCGAGGAAGGCAGAGGTCCAGCCGCACTGGGCCCCGAGGAAGGCGGAGGTCCAGCCTCATTGGGCCCGGGGGAAGGCACAGGTCCAGCCGCACTGGGCCTGGGGGAAGGCCGAGGTCCAGCCTCATTGGGCCCGGGGGAAGGCCGAGGTCCAGCCTCATTGGGCCCGGGGGAAGGCCGAGGTCCAGCGGCACTGGTGAGCCTGAGCTGGGAGGACAGGAGTCGGCACAGCCACATGAGGCCTGACAGAGCAAGCTGCACCCATGGCTGCAGGGGCTCACGGCACCACCACAAAGGCAAGGGCGTGGGGCTGTGGAGAAACAGAGGAGCACTAAGGAGGCGGTGGAGGCCACGCCGGACGGCTCAGGCACGGAGGCTGCACTAGGCCAGGAAGTGTGGGGCGGCAGGCCTTGGCCGGGCTTGGACGCGGGGCGCTGAGAGCGGCAGGCCAGTGTCGCTGCAAGGGCGCCCCAGGAGCTCAGCCAGCAGACACTCCTGGACGTGTGGGTGGCGGGATCACCACTGGTGGAGCTGTGGGGACGGCGACCCGGACCAGGAGTCTGGGACCCAGCACCGCGTCCCCCACACCCTGAGGCAGGACAGCGGCCTGTTAGGGAGGCCACGTCAACACTGCCCGGGCCCCCGGAGCCATGCGGGGCGGACCCGCTTCTCCCGAAGCCTGGCTGAGCCCAACCTCCCCCTGCAGGCCCAGCACTGCCCTCTGTGGCCCCACACAGGCTCACCGGCTACTGGCCGTTTCTCCGTCCCTGGCATGAGGCCCACATGCATCCATGCAGTGGCCAGTCCCCAGCTCCGGGGTCCTGGCAGCCACAGCTGCGGGCAGCATGGCCATCCCTGCAGGCTGCTGCCTCGGGCCTTTCCTGGTGTCCTCTTGTTGTTGTTTTGAAACCTGCTGGTGGCCTACTGTCCCACCCTCCCCGGTCCTGAGGGCTGGCGTCCACAGCAGCCACGCGTCCACGGAGCAGACACAGCAGTGCCGCACGTAGGCCAGGGCCCGCCCTCAGTGCCCGTTTCCATCCCCTACATTTTTATTAAAAAGGAGTATTTCAGAACTCTGATTTGAAAACCACCAGCTATAATCAGGGGCAGGAGGGCGGAGCCAGAGCTGCAGGGCTGGGCTGCCACACCGCCGTCCGTGGTCCCCTCCAGGGCCGGTAAGATGCTCAGCGGTCATCCGGGGCACCCTGGGCTGACCCACGCCTCATCCGGCCTGAATGGACTCGGTCGCTGCCAGTGGCCTGTGCCCACAAGGCCCTGGGGACGCTGGCACCGAGCGCTTTCTCGGTCACACGTGTTGCCTGCCCGGGAGCGTGTGGGTGGTCTCTACTGATGAACTCCTGGAAGCTCAGCGTGTGCTGCAGGCCGGCCCCCGCGCCCCGTGGAACACGACTCAGGAAGGCGGTTGGTTAACAGACTGGACCGGTGTGTGCGGCCGCTCCCAGGCCCCCCGGCTGCCCCCAGGCCCCCGGCCGCCCCGGCCTCGGAGACACAGGGTCTCTGCACTCACGGCCAAAACTCCGAATGTCACTTCAGGTGCTTAAAGCAACCCTGGGAATTTCCGTCAGTTCTTCACCAGGTCAATGTAAGAAAACTTTTGCTGAGAAGCCTAGATGAGAACATAGATTATATATAATTTTTAAATGTTAAAAATACCATTTTAATGTATATTAAATGTATACTATGTATTATTAAAAGCTTGGAACTATATATTCGTGATGTACTCAAACATTTGGGGAAATTATTCTTTCTGATTAACTTTGGAGTCGGTTTAGTAGCCCTGGAGGCCCACAGACAGACGGATACTGTCACCCGGGCGCCGTGTCCCGCACACACCGAGCCCAGAGCAGGGCTGGAACTCGGCCGCCCCGCTGGCCCCGGGGGAGTTTCTCCCCTGCGCGGGGGCACCTGTCCACGGTCCCGCCGGGCCCACGGTGAGAAGGGGCGGGTGAGCCACAGAACGTGTGCGATTCAAATTCAGTCAGGGCTGCAAAATGAATGCCTGTTCCGTGCGACGTGCCGTCTTCTGAGAGGATTTGCGAGAAGTAGCCCCACGCGTGGCTAGTTTGAGACTGCAGTCGGGCCCGGAGGGAAACTGGCACTCTCCACAGCAGTCTCCCCATCTCCGGGGGATGCAGCTGTTTGCAAACAGTTAGGAGTCATTTGCATCTCTGCTTTATAAATCGTTGGAATTTATTGGCCGTTTCCTGTTGGCCACACGCATTTTCCTCCTACGGTGTAGGAAGTACCTTTCCCCTGCCGTCAGCGGAGGTGCGTCCGCTCGGTCCACACTGGCCTCGTTCCGTGGCAGCTCCTCTGCTGGCTGTGCTCTGTCCCTGCGGCCCTTAGCCCTGCCGGGCTGTGTCTGTGGTCCTGGGGTGGGGAGGGGGCACCGCGCTACCAGGGCCCACGGCAGATGGACCCCACGTCTGTGTGTTTTCTGGTTGCGTTTCATTTTAGCCAACCACCATGTTAACTAGGAATGAGTATTGAAGACGTCACTGGCTTCTTTGTGACAATGGACAGTGACTTTCTTCCCCTTCCTGGGACAGGGATGCACAATAGTGGTCCCTTCGGACCAGTCCCCAGACCTCTGTGCCAAGGTGACGCAGTGTGGTCCCCAGGCCTCGTGCAAGCTGACCCAGCATGGTCCCCAGACCCCTGTGCCAAGGTGACCCAGCGTGATCCCCAGGCCCTGTGCAAGTGACCCAGTGTGGTCCCCTGGTCCTGTTCGAGGGGGACAGCATGGTCCCCAGGCCCCATGCCAGGGTGACCACCACAAGACAGCCCAACCAGGGAGACCCTGGCTCATGTCCTTTGGCCAGTGGTTTCCTCCCATCCAGACCCACGTTGGGCCAACCTCCTTCATGGCTGCGGCCAGACTGGCCCAAGCTTCTCCACTGCCCACGTGTCCCCCGCTGCCCCACCGAACGGCCTGGCTCACAGAAGCCACCATGAAACCACGCCCTCACCCTGGATCGCCTTCCCACTCATACTTCAAGGTCATCTTCCCAATTACCTAGGGTGCCAAGTGCTGTCAGGCTGCGTCCCATGTTGTGGCCCACGGGAAGGCAGGGGTGACGAGGCGCGCTCTCACCCACCAGCCGCCCGCCAAGGCAGAGACCCCGAGTGCTTGCTCTGCGCCTGGAGCTTCAGCAGTGTGGCCCCAGGGCCGGGGCGGGGCACCGGTTCTGACTCCCGCCAGGACAGTGGAACCACAGGGCAATCGCCCCGGGCGGGAGGCCCACCACTGCCTTGCCCCCCCCCCCCCCCCCCCCCCCCCCCCCCCCCCCCCCCCCCCCCCCCCCCCCCGCAAAGCGCCTGGAATGTTCTCTGCACTCACAGGGCTCTTGGTTTTCGCCACATTTATGCAGTGGGTGCACTTCCCAGTCGACCTTTCTCTGGGCGATTCTGGGACTGCTGTCGGCCCGACCGGATGTTCCCGGGGGGCACCCAGAGTGCCGGCCGTCTGGCGAGGAGGGCAGCTCCCCACGTGTCCGTGGCTCCGCGCTGTGTTCTATGTCCTTCCCGACTCCCCCTGGGAAGGTCAGACCTGCCTTAAAAAACAGAAGGTGCTCAGATGGGTTATAATTTGCCTCAGGCCCTAGTCCCTGGAAAAGTTGAATAGGATATTGGGGTTGGCAATGCGGTTTGGGGACACTGTTAAAGTCGCTCAAAGGAGTAGCCAGAAGCGAAAGAGCATTCCGGTGGGCCAGCTACCGGGGAGCCGGGGGCCGCAGGCGTCACGGAGGCTGGAGGGAGGCCAGTGGAGCGCCGGGTCCTCACACTGCACTCCAGCCGCACCCCTCCCCTGCCCACCCAGCCGGGGAGGCCAGCGCTACATCGTGTCCACCTCCGTCCTGGATCAAAGCCGGCCCCTGACCCCAGCCCGCCGGCGGCGAGAGTTTGCTGCGCTGGAGAAAATGGAACTGGTTCACTCTTCACACTGTGGACCGGTCCCCCCTGTTCCTCAGAACCAACAGTGGTGTGAGCCGTGAAGGGAGAGGCCTGCACGTCACACGGCGAGATGGGGTCGCGGGGGAAGGCCCCGGGGGAGGGTGCTGACGGAGGCCGGTGACCAAGGCAAGAACTTCCGCTCCGAAAAGAAAAAGGCTCAGTGCGGGCCCATGGGGCTGGGCAGTTGGGCAGAAGTTAGCTGGAACGGAGCCTAAAAAACTCAAACCCGGGACGGTGGTCAAGCAGAGGTCGCTCTCGGAGCACATGGCCCGAGGCGTTGTGCACACGCTCACGCCTGCTCGCTGTATGTTAGACAGTTGTGTGAATCTGGGAATGACCGAGGAATGGCGGGCATTTAAGGAAAGCCGGGTCCTTGGCGGCGGGCCGTGTCCTGCCCTGAGATTTACGCAGCGGGGCCCGGCGGGCCTGCCGTAGCTTTCTGCGGCTGTAACAAAGCACTGCCCAGGCAGTGGCTTAAACAAGCCGGGTTGGGACTCAAGTTCCGGGGGTCGGGAGTCTGGCCGGGGCGCAGCCGGGTGCCCGGCTCACAAGGCTGCAGTCACAGTTTCTCGGGGCAGGGCTCTCGGACCGAGGCTTGCCTGCAGAAGGGCCCCTCCGCGTCCGTCAGGCCCTGCCGCTGCAGGGCTGAGGGGCCCGGCCCCTTGCTGGCGGGGGCTGGAGGCCACCCGCAGTCCCCAGGGGCCGCCCACACCTCCCTGCCACACGCGCTTCCCCAGCGGTGTCAGGGACAGTGGTGGGCTGCAAGCCGCGTCTCGGCACCTACGGGTGGGCAGCACGCCCTGGGCCGGGCCCACACTTAGCGGGGGCCTCGGTGGGAAATGCGGTCTGGAGCGGACGGGGCAGAGGCCTGAGCCCCAGGCCCTGGGTCTGGCGCGTCCCTGGAGGTGTCTGCTGCCCCCCCGCAGCTCTGCCGTCCACGTGATCCCGGACAGAAGGTCCACGGCCACCCCGCAGGCAGGGAGCTGGATTCAAACCCCTCACTCTCCGCTCCGAGCAGCATCGCAGCGGAAGCGAAGACCCCGTGGTCGTCCAGGGCTGCTGCGCCCCAGCCCCTGACCTGCCTCCTGCGCCCACCTCCCTTCGTCAGGGTCCACCCCCGGACTGGCACCCCTGCCGCGTCTGCACTCAGAAGCTTCTCCCGGGCCTGTCCCCGTGCTCTGCTGCCACTGCCCTGCTCCACACGCTTCCTGGCTGCTCGCCTTCCTGGCACTTCCCGCCCCTCACCGCTCCTCCTGCACGTCCTCCGTGCACGTCCTCCGGGCTGCCGTGAGGCCTGCCCCCCGCCGCCTGGTGCTCTTATCACGGCGGTCCTGCTTCTCGACTCTGTTTTTTCGTGCGCGGCCGCCGAGGCTGATTGTCCTGAACAGGAAATAGACTTTCTTTCTCTCCCATTATCGGCTTTGCCATCATGCTGCTCTTTTTCCTGTTCTGAGCAAAATTTACGGCATCTCCACCGTGCCTTTTCCCCAACTTCCCTGCCTTCGCAAACTTGATTGCAACCTTTAACATCAAACAGTCTGAAAAAACACACCTTCTTCGTTTTACATCCCACCTCATCCGCACTCGTCAGTAAAAACATTCCATGATTAGCTCCCTCCATCTCTTTCTTGGCACTCGTGAACTGGGGAGTGCGGGTTCTCGCTTCTGGGGGTGGGGGCACCAAGCAGAGCCTCCCCTGGCTCGCCCCTCCTCAGCCGCCAGCCATCTCCACGGTGCAGGCCTGGTGCGCAGCTCACACGTCAGCGCCTTCCGGAAGCGCCCGCCACCACGTAAAAGCTCTCTGCCCTGAGCTGGGCAGTCTACGCGAAATGGCGACACTGCAGCCCAGGCATCGGTGGGCGAGGAAAACAGAAGTGGGGGGGCCCAGGTTGGGGCCACCGGAGCCTACTGCCCACCAGGGGGGACTGAGGCTGTCCCCCCAGCCCGGCTGGAGCTCCCCAGGGGCTGTGTCGGTGCACACCCCTCCAGGGCGCATGGCCCCAAGGCTGAGATCCCAAGGGTCCAGCCGTAGGCCTCAGCTAAGCACCGAGGGTGGGGGAGCAGCCTGACACAGACTTCTGGGAGCCCCTTTCCCCACCATGGGGATCGTGAGGGGACAGGCAAGGAGCTGACAGGCAAGCTGCTGCCATGAGGGTGTGGCTCCAGCCTCAGGACTGTCACAGGCCAAGAACCTCCCAGAACCTGATGGGCTCAGTGTGGCTCCGAGACCTGGGCACGTTCTGTAAGCGCCTTGCTCCCAGCCTCTGTCTCCAGAGGACAGGTCTGTGAGCCTGTCCTGGATGTCCACACAGACTTGACAGAGGCCCCATAAACACACCGCTGCCCACATCCTGCAGTCTCCAGTGCTTCTAGAAAGCAGGCCATTAACAAACTTGAAGAACCTCATTTTCTACAGGAGTCACGAGAAAGTGCAACAGCCCGGAGAGAGGGTCCTGGCCAAGCCCACACCGGGAGCAGCTGGCCCCCGGCTCCTCCAGGGTGGCATCGCAGGCAGGACACCCCGTCCCTCTGCCGTATCCCCTGGGGACCGCTCCTGGAGGGAGCCAGCTTTCCAGGGACGTGGAGAACTGGCCTCGGGACGTGGCACAACTTCTGGCTCCTCCCCAGCTACCCAGGTAGGTGCTGTGGCTCCAGTGTCCCTCCCCGGTTTGCCTTTGGGTCAGAAATAGGTGCCCTCCTCCCGCAGTCCTGCCCACACCTGAGCCCCGAGCTCTCCCAGTCCCGGGCGGATGAGTGACAAACGCAGCTTGCCCGAGGCCCCCCACTGTCCTTCTCCGTGGACACAAATGCACCCCACTTAATCTCCTGCACCCCCC
>PISW01013974.1:0-23377 GCA_004023785.1 Mungos mungo
CCCCCCCCCCCGTGGAGGCCGTTGTAGGCAACAGGCTTGAGCAGTGGAAACTTGAGCAAAGGCAAAAGGACGAAGAGCGACTACCGAGCTGCATGCAAACAGGCTGGTTAAGCCAGAGGCCCTAACTGACCAATGGGCTACTTAACAACCAGGGCCAGGTGCCAAGTACCTGCCCAGACTCCTTCCCTCCGGCCTGTAGCTGTGGCCCTGCGGCTGGGCTAGGCCCGTGCAGTCTCTCCTGTGCTGCCTGGCTCAGCTCAAGGCTCCCTGCAGTGTATTCGCGACTCCCAGCCCTTTGGTCCTGCCTTAGCTGAATTCTCTCAGTGACCGAGCCAGCCCGCACTTAATCAGTGAGCCCCACACCTATCGCACTGGCCGACTTTGTGCCTGTTGGGCCCACTGTTCCCTTTGCGAAGACAAGGGCTCTTGTCACCATCTCTGACGCCTTACACAGGGGGTCAGCACAGAGTGGGCACAATAAATGATAAAGGGGCTTAGGTTTGTCACCTTTGATCCCCTCCTCCCTCGTGCCTTTCTGATTGTACCCGAGTGTGCAGTGAGGACCATGTGCAGGGACAGAGAGGGAGCTGGCCACTTGTAGGCCAAATGGACGAACAATCTTTTGGGTTCTTAATCATTTGGCTTTAAAAAACTAAAGCCACCGCCCTGCTTCCGGTAAGCTCCAGCTCTGCTTCAGCTGAGCCTGCTCCTCTCTCTCCCTCTCTCTCTCTGCTTCTGCCCCGAATGGGATTCTCGCTCTCCCTCTCTTGCCCTTGCTCGCTTGAGCCTTCTCTTTCTCTCTCTCTCAAAAAAATAATAAAATAAAATAATTAAAAAATAAAAAAACTAGAGCCACCAAGGGCCCAGATGACCTCATTGTCTTTGGTCCTTTTTGTTTTATTTGCAGTCATGATAATCTTTAAGAAATACATTCATTAATTTTATTTATTATTTATTTATAATGTTTATTTATTTTCAAGAGACGGAAAGCAAGCAGGGGAGGGGCAGAGAGAGAGAGGGAGACACAGAATCCGAAGCCGGCTCCAGGCTCAGAGCTGTCAGCACGGAGCCCGACGCAGGGCTCGAATCCACGAAACATGAGATGATGACCTGAACTAAAGTAGAATATTCAACTGACTGAGCCACCCAGGCGCCCCTGGATTTCCTTAGCTTCTTAGCCATGTCCTTCTGTCCCAGGATCCGTCCCGGATGCCACATTACACTGAGTCCTGATGCCTTCTTGATCAGGCTCCATTTGATTGTGACGGTCTCTAAGACTTTCCTTGTGTGTGTGTGGGTGCGTGTAAATGACCTTGGCAGTTTTGAGGAAGACGGGTCAGTACTTTGTAGAATGTCCCTTGATGAGGATTTGTCTATTCTTCATGACTAGATAGGGTCTATTGGCCTTTGAGGGGAAGGCCACAGAAATAAAGTACCAATTTTGTCATATCATCTGTCAGTGTTGATGTGGACCCGCCTGAGGTAGTACTCGGCAGGCTTTCCACTGTCAAGTTCCTCTTTTATCCCTCTGTGTCTTGTGTGTTAATTATGTTTACGGAGTCTTTTCATGCAGAAGGTTTATGTGTTCAGTCTCTTCTGAGCCGGAAGGAGCCTCATGGGGGGACAGCGTGAGTGACACCGCAGCTCTGATGTGGGGAGTGCTCCTGCAGCGTCTAACCCCCCGCTAACAGCTTCCACACTTGCCTCACTGCCCCCTGAGGGCCAGCCCATAATGTCAGTCCCCTTTCCATTTCCATTTCCCGGAGAGAAAGTGAAATCTTCCTGTAATTAGCCACACCTGAGCCAGCAAGTGGCAAGGTCAGGATTCGTGCCTGGGTGTGCCTGACGCCGGACATAACTGCTGAAATGTGGAAACCAAGGTCCAGAGAGGGGGGTGCTTATCTGAGTCCATCCAGCCACTTGGTGGCTTTGCCCAGGCCCTCCTGTGGCCAGGCCGTCTCTGACTCCCATGAGTCAGCAGCCGTTGCTCAGCCCCCGGCGCTGCCCTGCCCTCAGCCCCGCCCCAAGCTGCCCACTCCTGGCAGCCTCTCCCTCTCGTTCATGTCCTTCGGTGGCTGCACTCCCCGGGGAAGACACCCAGACTGCGCAGCGAGCAAACACTACCCACAGAGTTCCAAATATACGGAGATAAGTGTTCCCTCCCACCTCCACTAGCCACCCAGAGCCTGCAGCCTGTCTCCAGAGTCTGTGTCCTCTCTCTCTTAGTGCAGATCCCATGGGTGAAGGGCTCGGCCCCACGAAACTGTCCCCATGTTAGAAGCCAGTGAGAAGTCATAGGTAGTCAGTCACCTGCTTCTGACTGAGCAGCTGTAAATCAGGGATTCCCAGGCCTCCTCCTCAAGTTCAATAGATTGCTAAAAAGCCTCATAGAACTTAGGGAAACCCTACCTTTCCCAGTTCATTAATAGGGGATGTAGTGAGAGATACAGGGGGGGCCTGTGTGGCTAGTCACTGAAGCGTCTGACTTCAGCTCAGGTCATGGTCTCCCGATTTGTGGGTTCGAGTCCTGCTTCGGACCCTGTGCTGACAGCTCCGAACCTGGAGCTTCTTCAGATTCTCTTTCTCCCTCACTCCCTGCCCCTCCTCTACTCACACTCTGTTTGCCTGTCTCTCTCAAAAAGAAAATAAACATTCAAAAAAAAAAGTAAAAAGATTCCAACTCTTAACCGACTTAGCCACATAGGAGCCCTCATCCCAGCCATTTTAACCCGTAGGTCCGGGATGTGAACTCAGGGTTACTGAAATCTGGGTTCAGTTTCTGACTCTGTCAATTTTATGGGGATAATAAAACAAACAAACAAACAAAAAAAAGACACAGACAAGTAGCCAAACGGGAGAGAAGCAGGGGGCCACGTATGTGGAAAGGGATGTGCGGCATGCATGCCTCTCTGGGAGTGGGTCTCCAGGACCTTGGTGTGCTCACCGACTGGAATTTTCCGAGTCCCACTGTTTAGATTTTTTTTTTAATTTATTTATTTTGAGAGAGAGATTAGGCAAGCAGAGGAGGAGCAGAGAGAGAATCTCAAGCAGTTTCTACACTGTCAGAGTAGAGCCGATGTAGGGCTCGATCTCAGGAGCTGAGAGATCATCTCCAAGCAGAAATCAAGTCAGATGCTTACCCGACTGAGCCACCCAGGCGCCCCTCCTTGTTCAGAACCTGTCTGTGGAGGGTCCATTACGTAGGATGATTGGTTCAATCATTGCCCATCGGTGATTGAACTCAGTCTCCAGCCCCTCTTCCCTCCCCAGACGACCTGAGGTTGGACTGAAAATTCCAACTCTCGAATCACATGGCTGCCTCCTTCAGCAGCAAGCCTGCCCCACCCTCCTAATGTCTCCTCATTGGCACAAACTTGGGGTGTGGTTGAAAGGGGCTTATTACGAATAGCAAAAGATGACCTACCACCCACCCAGAGAAGTGAGATCCAGAGAACACCCCCCATAAGGACTCTCAGACTGGGGAGCGTGGTGGGTTCCCTTTCCGACACTTGTTATTTCTTTTCTTTATGCTAATAGCCACTCTACGAGGTGGGAGGTGATGTCTTACTGTGGTTTTGACTTGCATTTCCCTGTTGACTGCTGACCTCCAGTAGCTTTTCTTTTTTTCCCTTTTTTTTCTTTTTGGGAGAGAGAGAGACAGAGCATGAGCAGGGGAGGGGCAGAGAGAGAGACATGCACAGAATCTGAACCAGGCTCCAGGCTCCAAGCTGTCAGCAGAGCCTGACGCGGGGCTAGAACCCACAAACCGCGAGATTGTGACCTGAGCCGAAGTCGGACGCTTCACCCACAGAGCCACCCAGGCGCCCCCAGCAGCTTTTCTCATACGTGTTGGCATCTGTGTGTCTCCTTCAGGAAAATGTCAGTTCGGGACCTCTGCCCATTTTTGAAGCAGATTGTGTTTTTGCTATTGAGTTTCATGAGGTCTTTGTGAATTTTGGATATTAACCCCTTAGTGGAGATCTGATTTGCATTTTTTTCTCCCATTCCATTTTCATTTTATTAATGGTTTCCTTTGGTTTGCAGAAGACCTTTTAGTTGATATGGTCCCATTTGTTTCTTTTTGCTTTTGTTTCCTTTACTTGGGTGTCAAATCCAAAAAAAAATCATCACTAAGACCACCAACAACTATTAATTGAGCACCTGCCATGCATAAGATATTGGGGATACTGCAGGACACAAAATGTATCAAGTTCCTGACTCACATTGGCATTCTGGTGGCAGAGAGGCTACAAATAAAAGAATATGTTGGCCAGAATAAGTGGGTAAGGTGCCAAGAGGAAGGATGGGGGGAGGAGAACTGTTTTCGATAGAAAAATCAGGGAAGTCCTCTGAGATGAGGCAGTTAATGAGCAGAAATCGCAAGGAAGTGAGGCACGTATTGCAGGAAAGCATTGAAGGTAACACAGACAGTAAGTGCAAAGGCCCTGAGGCGGGAGGGTATGTCAATATGTTTAAGGAATGACAAGAAGGTCAGTGTGATTGGAGCTGAGGGAGAGAGGGGGAAAGGCCTCCTGAGGCGATTAGAAAGGTAGCCAGATGGTTTTGGGTGGTGTGAGTCCTGGGATTTGCTGTGCAGGAGCCGAGAAGCCTTTTCTGAGTTTTGAGGAGAGGAATGCCTGGCTCTGACTAGCTTTGGAGGCAGACTCTTGGATGCACGTGGAAAGCAGACCACAGATGGCTCTGCTGGGCGTGGCCCGCCAGATAGGAAACCGCATGGTCCTAATGAGGAAACCACAGGAGCTGTGGCTGAGCCCAGGGCTGTGGCTCTGAAAGAGGGCAAGTACTCAGAGTTTGGATGAATTTTGAAAGCAAGGCCAACGAGAGTAGTTGGTGGAAGGGGTGCCTGGGTGGCTCAGTCGGTTAAGTGTCTGACACTTGATTTGGGCTCAGGTCATGATCTCAAGGTTCGTGGGATCAAACCCGATGTTGGGCTCTGCTTGAACAGCGCAGAGCCTTCTTGGGATTCTCTCTCCTTCTCTCTGCCCCTTCTCTCTCTCTCTCTGTCTCTTGTTCTCTCTCTCAGAATAAATAAATAAACATAAAAAAATTAGCTAATGGAAGTGGGATATGGAGAGTGGGGGATGGGCCCCTGACTGTAAAGGTTAATTTGATATGTAATATGACCGGGCCTTGGGAGCCCCAGCATGCGTCCGTGATGTTGGTTCTGGATGAGGTCACCATTTGAGCTGATAGACTAAGTAAAGCAGATTTCTCTCTCCAATGTTTGTGGGCCTTGTCCAATCAGTTGAAGGCATGAAAAGAACAAACAGGAGGAATGAGGCAGAATTCACTGTCTCTGCCCAACTGTCTTTGAGCTGTGACATCAGTTTCCTCCAGGCTTCGGGCTCGGATCCAGGCCTGGGTTGGAACAGACACAATAGGCTCTGCTGAGTCTCGTTTGCCAACCGCAGCGGCAGCCTCTACAATGAACCAATTTTTATAATAAATCTGTATATTTCACAGAGGGTCTTGTTTCTCTGCAGGGTGCTGACTTACTCGCAGACCATTGAGCTTTCTGGTCCTGCCTATGGAACGCTTCAAAAGCTTGGAGTTGGCAGGCTGGGCCAGAGACGGGAAGACAGTTTGGGACAGGCTGAGGGGCTTCGTGACGTGGGCCGTGCAGTGTGACCTTGGGCAATTGACTAGTTCCTGTAAAAGGTTTACATTTTAGTTGGAGAATCCATCCTGTCCCATGGGATTCCAGAGGAACCAACTCAGACCTGACCGGTTACAGCCTCACATTACGAGTCACAGAGACTGCCTCCAGATGAGCCTCCGGACAGAGATTACCATCCTGTCCCTGTGGGCTTCCCGATACAAGGGCTGCGAGCTGCTGTAGCTCCATGGGGAGACCGTGAAGACAGAATAGATCTGAGAGAGAGAGAGAGAGAGAGAGATAGGGCGAGGGCGAGGCAGCTAAAGCAGGTCGTAGGGAGGACTTTGAGCCCCTGATCAAACTGTACCTGAAGCTAGTCTGTGTCTAAACTTTTCAGTTATGTATGCCAACACATTCTTTTCTTCCTCAAGCTAGTTTGGGTTGAGTTTCTTGTTATTTGGAACAGAGAAAGACTGAACCTTGAAGAACCATCCAATCCTTTCATTTTCCAGATTACAGATAAAAAGATAAAATCCAGAGAAGGTGAAGGACTTCCTGGTGGTCACACAACTAATGAGAAAATGAGCCCCTTGAGCCGACCGACCAAACCCCCTACGTGATGGCTCTGAAGGTCCAGGGTTCCTGGTTCGGAATAGGCTGCCCCAGCCTCATTCCGGGAATGGAGTCTCCACTGTGGGGTGACTTACAAGTCTGTCCAGGAGGAGAGTCCTCTCCCAGGGGCCCCACAGGCTGCAGGGAGCCCACTGGGCAGCTCACTTCCCCTCCCTATAGAACATTTGCACCAGTCCCCAGGGCCCTTTTGCGTGGGAAGGTGAGGTGGTGGACATAGGGGACAGCTTTGGATTCTAGCCTTCCAACTGTCCTTGGTCTGTGGCCCTTTAACGGAAGCACACCGTCTAGCCGCTGCGTGTGGCGTCTGCGTCCGTGAGTTCCAGAAGGCAGCACCGGGGCAGGCGAAGGTGGAGAGGTGGGTCGCTTGGCTCCAGGGTGGAGGGGAGAACAGAGGAAGGGGGTGGAGCTGGCAAGATCGGGAGGGTGTCCAGAGCCAGGGGCAGAGGCAGGGGCCCGGACTGTGGCCAGCCTCCTCGGCACCCATTGCCTACAGCATACCTGCCCCTCGCTGTCAGGGTGGGAGCCTGTCCTGGGGAGGGGAGAGCCAGGCGCCCTCCCCTCTGGGAGCTGCTACTGGCTGGGGAGGTGGGACCCAGCAGAGAAAAGGAGGCAGAAGGCAGAGCTGTGCCAGGGCACACGGCGAGGGGCCGGGCCTGACGGGTGAGGCAGGGGTGACATATGGAGAGCTCAGCCTGGGTCAGCTCACTGCATGTCACCCATTCAGGCCCATCCCTCCATTGGATCTCATCTGACGAATGGGAGCAGAGTCCCTCTGCATGCCTCCCCGTGGGTCCCCACTGTCCTCTGGGCTGGAGTGGTTGTGGGGAATCTTCCAGTGAATCCCTCTTCCCCTACTCCTGAGACCCTGTGACCGTCCCCAGGGGAAGCTCCGTCCCGAGTGCCTTGAGCCCTGGCCCTTGTCTACATGTCCTCGCCTCCCTCACTCCCTCCTGTTCCCCAGGAAAAGTGAGGCCCTCCTGATCTCCCAGCAGCCCAGCGGTGCCACATCCCTGCGCCCTGGCACATTGCTCTTCCTTCTGCCGGGCGTGCCCTTGCCAGCCCTGCCGCCGGCCACGAGAGGCACACTCCCCTGCTCTCCCCTCCTCAGGACACTGCCCCCCCGCCCCCCAGGAGCTAACCTGGCCCTTCTGTGGGCACATCTGCTCCCTGAGCCAGCTCCTGCCGCCCCGGTTCATCCACGCCTCATGCGGGAAGGGGCAGCGAGGCTCCGTGACAACCACAGTGGGGCATGAGGAGAGGCCGTCTTCCCACACCCGTCCCTGCGCTCACACTAGTTGACAGCCACGCCCCAGGAGGCCCAGGGCAGCCACCTGGACTGTGGCTGGTCCCACTTTCCTGGATCCTGACGCCCGCCGCCTTGCCAAGGCCCATACAGGCCAAGGTGAGCTGAGGACACCTGGGTCTGAGCGCCAGGCGTCCTGAGGTTTTCACTGAATGGGCAGTCTGATGCTATAATTAGTGCCCCCATTTCTCAGAGGAAGCTGCTGAGGCTCAGGGCAGGGACCCGCCCTGGGTCACACGAGGTGGACACCCTGGAACCGCTGAGAACTGAGGAGCAGCTGCTCTGTGTGTTTTGCATGAGTTGACCTGGGTGACCCAAGAGCCCCATGAGGAGGGGCTGGTTCTGTTTTTACCAAACAGATGAGGAAACAAAGGCACAGGGAGGGCTTAGCGACTCGGCCAGCCGGTGGAGCCAGCGTCCTGACTCAGGCGTCTGGCCACAGAGCTTGGAAGTGCTTTGTTCTCCCACTGACGTGGGTGTTGGGGAGGGGGCACCGGTGCTGCTTCTTCTCGGGACCGGCGCAGTGATGTCCCCTTCAGCCAAGGGAGACATGGGGATCAAGATTTCCATTCGGGGAGCCCGGTGGCCCGGCTGGTCGAGCGTCCAACTCTGGATTTTGGCTCAGGTCACACGTGATCTCACAGGTTCGTGGAATCGAGCCCCGCGTCGGGCTCCGTGCTGACAGCCAGGGCGTGCTTGGGATTCGTGCTCCCCCTCTCTGTGCCCCTCCCTTCTCAAAAAAAGATTTCCATTTTACAGAGGAGGGTGATGATTTGCCCCAAATCACTCAAGTTAGTTGCAGGGCAGGGGCTTGGGCCTCAGGTTTGACACTCATGCCTGGGCCCCACCGTGGCCCCTCTGATGATGGGACACTTTAAGTTCGGTGCCCAGTCCCTGAGGAAGGGGGCTTTAGGCGCCCAGGGGGGCAGGGGCTCCGGCTTATGTAAGGGCTGCCTGCTCATCTGTAAAATCATGGCCTGGATCTGCTGGCCTCTGGGCTCCCTTCCAGCTGAATTTGCTGTCTGTGCTCTGACAAGCACCTGGGGAGGCCGTGTCCCCTGCTCGTCTCCTGGCCTTCCCCCGTCCCGCCGCCGAGGGGCCCCACTTCTCCTGCAGGCTGCCGTCCACCCACTCACAGCTTCGCCCCGTCCGGCACGACGGCGGGAGGGGTCCAGCCTGAGCACTGGTTCAGGAACCGCGGCCTCCTGCTTGACCGGCCTCACCCCTACGCCCTGAGCTCCTCCTCCATTCTGCGCTGAAACAGAGCAGCTGGGCATCCATCGGTCTGTCTGTCTTCCTCCCAAGCAGGACTGCGATGTCTTTGAGGATGGAAGTCATGTAGAAAGATCAGAGCTTGATAAACAGCGAGCTCTCTGGCTCTGGGAAGGTGCACAGAGGGGCAGGGTGTGGAGCAGGGAGATGGGCTGAAGGGGCCGAGACCCCCTAGTTCCCGCCTCTGAGACCCCATGGCATGGGAGAGGGTGGGAAGCTCTGCCCTTGAGGGCAGCAGAAAGGGGACATAGTGACATAAAACTTCTCCTCATCACATCTCTGTGTGACCTTTGGGCATGTGCCAGCCTGAGGGTGGAGGCTTTAGAAAGCCCAGGGCTTCTGCCCTGGTAGGGTCCTCTCTCCATCTCACCACCCCTATCTGAGAGGACTCCAAGGGGAGCCCCTGCGTCCCACTCAGAGCCGCCACACTGTCAGCGACATCCTCCGAGGCCTGCTGGCTTGCAGGCTCCGGACCCGGGCCCCCAGAAGTGGCCTTACACAGGCTCCTTCCCGTCTTGTTTGAACGGAAGCCCCCGCTGTGGCTCTGGCCCAGCTCCGTGTGGCGCCCATGCCTCACCCCTCCCATCCACACACCCCAAAAGCTGGCAAGGCAAGCTTATTCTTTCTCTTTGACAGATGAGGAAACTGAGACCCCAGGGGCACGACTGTGTGGGTGGCAGTCACAGGGCCCGGGCCCTAGGCCCAGTGGCCTTCCCAGGGACTGTCCCCCCCATGAGAGCGACATCTTCAGGGCCAGACAAAACCAGGGCAGGCGGGGCCTGAAGAGGGCACATCTAGGGAAGATGGGAAGTGGGGAGAGGGACCGTGGGTAGCAAGTATGTCCGGAGCCAGAGCCCGCGACACTTTTCCTGAGGTAGGCCATTAGGATGGTTCGCACCTTCCAGATGCATCTCGTTCTCTCTGGGCTTCCCAGGCCACGCCCCCTCCCTTAGCCTAATTGAACTCCTCCTGTCCTCCTAGGTCCTGGCGTGGGTATGTTCAGAAATTCAACAACTGTTTCCTGAGCACCTCCAGCGAGGCAGACACTGTCCAAGGAGGGCTGTGTCCAGTGAGCAAAAAGAGGATTGTCCTGTCTTCCCAGAGCTTGTGGTCCCCGAGGACCCACACACTGTCCACATGAAATCATCCAGGCTTGACGCTAACGAGCAGCCCTTGAATCGGAGGCATAACACAATGAAGGCCTATTTTGCAGTCCTATCACAGTCCAAATGGGTGGCAGAGGACTCTGCCCAATTGTCACTGCCTTCTCCTAGCCTTAAAGCCTCCTCGGGCCCTCCACGGTGGGCAGGCCTGTGAGCCAAGAGGGAAGCAGCGAGGGCTGGGCAGGGAGCCTTAGTGGCTTGGTCTGGAGGGGCACGCGTGCCAGTTCCGCTCACATTCTACAGCCACGGCTTGGCCACATGGTCACACCTGACTGCAGGGAAAACCGGAAAGTGTCTCCCCGCTGGCACATCCGGGCTTTTATGCCTGGCCAGTCTCTGCCAGGTAGAATCACACAAACTCACCGCATGCGTTTCCTGGCGCTCCTATACAATTCCCCAAACCCCGCGGCTTAAAGCAACAGGAATTTATGGTCTCGTGGGTGCTGGGGGCCAAAGTCTGAGATCAAAGTCCCATTCCAGGGGAGAATCCTTCCTGCCTCTACTGGTGGCTCCTGCTATCTGCGGGCAATCTGGGCTTCTGGTCATTTCACTCTGCTCTCTGCCTCCACCTTCACATGGCCTGGTCCTCTGCGTCCTTACATTATATGTGTCTCTCCAAGGAAACTTCTTGCTGGAATTTAGGCCCTTCCCACCCCCATAATCCAAGGTGGTCTCCTCATCCCAACATCCTTAATTTCATTATTATTTGCAAAGACCCTTTTCCACATGAGGCAAAATTCACAGGTTCTGGGGATGGGACCCCAGACATATCTGGTTAGGGGCCACTTTACAGGCAGGATCGGACTCCTTTGCAGGCAGCTGGCTCCCAAGAGGACAGAAACAGAGCTCAGAAGTCTCAGAACATTATTTCCATTGTGTTCTATTGGTCTGAGAAGGTCACAAGGCCCACGCAGATTCAAGGGGAGGGAAGATAGAATCAATCTCTCTCTCCTTTTCAATGTTTATTTATTTCTGAGAGGGAGAGAGAGAGAGAGAGAGAGAGAGAGAGAGAGAGAGAGAGAGAGAGAGAGAGAATGAGCAGGGGAGGAGCAGAGAGAGAGGGAGACACAGAATCCAAAGCAGGCTCCAGGCTCTGAGCTGTCAGCACAGAGCCCAACGCCAGGCTGCAAGATCATGACCTGAGCCGAAGTCGGATACCCAACCAATTGAGCCACCCAGGCGCCCCAGAATATTTCTCTTGATGGGAGGCATGACAAAGACACAGTGCAGGAGGGCATGTGCCATGGGATGGAGGGTTGCCGCCATCTTTGGAAATAGTCTCTTCGAGGATGTGAAGGCCTTTGGTGAAGGCCTCAGGCATGAGTCCTGAAACTGTGTTCCCTAATGACACGGTTGCTGATGAGGCTGAGGGAGAATCCTTCTGCATGAGGGGAAGCCCCAGAGCAGCAGGCCGGGCCCAGCCATCGACTCACTGGTGACGTTGTGTCAGTGCCTCATTTACACAACAACAGTTTACTGATACTCAGTCTGGGCTGGGCCCTGAACCAGGCGGTGGGGTCCTCGTGGTGAGCAGGCCAAGTCCCCATGGAACTGTCTGTCTGTGGATGACAGAAGCTCGTAACTAGGCAAACTGGTCACAGAGCATGACAAGTAGGAGGACATCAAGGAGTTGGGCTAGAAACTCCATGGGACACAGAGGCCAGGGTGAGCCTCATGGGCAGAGACTTGGTGGGGGGCGGGGGGACAAGGACACCTCCCCATTCTGGGCCTCGGTTTCCTCCTCTAGACATCCAGAGGGTTTGCCAGCACTAGGGACTCCAACCATGTTTTCTGGGGTCCTGGAGTTGCCCAGAGGCACCCAAGGGCCTACTACACAAGACAGTGGAGCGGCAGGCATCTAAAGCTTGTGTTTCGTTGGTCTGGAAGCTTCTGGTCAGCTCCCAGAGTCCAGGTTCCAAGCCAGGCACCCTTGTCTCTGATCCCACTGGCTGTCTGGGACAAGATTTCCCTGGGACCCTCGTGTTCCTCAAAGGCCATGCCAGGGTTCTGGGCTCTGGGGAAACAGGGAACCTCCCCCATGTCCGGCTGGACCCTCAGGTCTCCCCACCATCCCAGAACAGACCTTGAACTGGGATGTTTGCAGCTGCCCCTTCTCCTTTGACCTTGGGTCTACCTGAGCCAAGAGAGCCCAGGGACCCCCACAAGAAGTGTCAGTGGCTCTCAAAGAGCCCGGCTCTTTGGGGTCAGACCCTTCTGTGTGGTCTTGGATGAGACCCTTGCTCTTTCTGGGCCTCAGAGTGAGTCCTGCCTCCTGAGGGTGAACACGAAAGCAGAGCGGTCCCTCCGCAGCTGGCTGGAGGTCCGCACGGGGTTGGATGGCAATTCCTCTGGGGAGTGAGGCCATGAGAAGTGGCAGGAAGGCCTCAGCTTCCTGGGGATCCATGGGGGACCTGACCCTGGCACCCAGCTGGGAGAGGCCTGGAGGTGAACTGATGACGAGGCAAAGTGAATACTTCAGCACAACCACCTTTATTCCTGAGTTCAGCTCCAAGGTCAGGAACTGGGCAGGGGTGGGGCCAAGGGTGCCAAAGACAAGAATTTCTTCCTTGCTCTGGGCCTCAGTTTCTACCTCTGTCACACAGGGAGAGAAGGCTTCCCCCCTTCCTTCATCGGCATACTGTAAGATACAAGTGACAATATACAGGCCTGGCCTTTTCAGCTGTAGAGCTCCAGTGCTGGGGACGGCCCTGACTTCGTCCTTGCCCTTGGGGGGCTCATTGTCAGGGAGGGAGACCCATGCCTTGCCCACCACTGGCAGGTGGAGTGTGGTGGGAGGGGCCTGGGCAGGTGATGGGCAGAGCGTTTCAGCCATGGGTCTGGCTTCACTGAGCTCTGTCCTGGGAGTTCACAACGGGTCTTGTGTGGGGCCAGAGGTGTCGACACCCCTGCTTCTAGGCAGGTTTCTAAGGCCCTCATACATGTCACTGTCCCAAGGTACCCCTTTGTCTGGATGGCAGAATCCATCAGGAAAGAGCTGAGCCCCCTTCTTCTCAGCCTTTTGGGGTCCTTACTGCAAGCCAGCCTTGGAGTGGAGGGCCAGGGCTGGGTACAATCACAGGACCCTCGGGTAACTTGGTGGCAGAGGCCTCAGTGTACCATGTAAGGAAGGCAGGAGCAGTCTACACAGAGGAGTTCGGAGGGCCAGGAAGAGGTAGGTCAGCAGACACGGCCGCCGTCTCATCCGGGCGCGGCAGGAACCCACACGGCTTGCAGCATCCTTAGCTGGTGGTGCGCAGAGGGGGCTTTGGTGGCGCTGGCCGGCTCAGGGTCACAGCAGGGAAGCTGGAGACAAAGCTCTCCCACCCTCTCTTTACCTGCTGGAAGACAGAGGATGGAGAAGATCAGGGTCCTGGTCCCGCTGCTGCGTGGTGGGCTTCAGGTGCTGTTCCACTTACAGCCACAAGGTGGTGGTAGACCCCAGAGACATGAGAGCCGCTCCTGGAGGGGCGGGGGGACCTTTTCTCCAAAAGAAAGGAGGCAGAGGCCAGGAGCCAGAAGCTCCCTCACACCAAGGGGGTCAGGATCCCCCTTTCCGGGAGAGAAGAACACAAGATGTAACTCTAGGGATGTTTTACTAGCTGATCTCTTTGCCTCCAGCAGAATCCACCCATCCAACACATTGCTTTATTAATCATTTGAAAACAGCTCTGGTCTAAAACGAGCCTGGTCTAAAACCTTCTGTGACTCCCCAGTGCCAGCGGGATAAATCCCAAATGCCTTTAGGGCCCTCTGAAATATGGTGCCTGGACACCTCTCTCTCCAGCCCCGCTTTCAGACAGCTCTGTTGTCTTCTTGGTCCTTGAACCCATATGTTTCTACCCCTAAGCTTTTGCTGCCCTGGGTCCCTCTCTGTGGGTGCCCCTCCATCCGCCCCTCCATCCGTCAGCCCTCAGCCAAACCTGTTGATACTGCTTCAGCCACCGCCGGCGGTCTCCCTGCTGAGCTTGAATCAGCTGCTCCGTGTCCTCCAGGCCCCCCGGCAGCCACTCCTGACCGGGCGTGTCCAGCCTTTCCGGGCCTCTGTTCGAGGGCCTGGCCTTCTCATGGCCCTGTCTGAGGCTCAGCGCCCGGCGCAGCCGGCTCTCTGAAGACTTCCCCCAGGGCTCCTGGAGCTTGCCATAGGAGGGCCGTGGTCCTCGCAAGGACTGGCTGCGTGGCCCTATCCCCATGGTTCCCGAGGCTGCAGGCGCAGGACTGCTCCTGTCCCTCAGCAAGCCACGGGCCTCTGAGGTGGCCCAGAGTCTCCACCCATCTGAAGAGAACTCACTTGGGGGCAAAGGTTGGTGCTGCTGAGGTGGCCATCATAAACCAAAGGGCAAGCCACAGGGACAAGCACCCCTGAGTCACCGTCACCACTGCCTCTCTACCTTCTAAGGCAAGGGATATAGGTCTCTTTCACCTCCCCGCCCCTTCCTCCTCTTCCAGGCAGGCTTCCCTGACCAACCCACTCCTGAAGACCTTGGCCTTTCTGAACTCCTGCAGCCCTGGCTGTCCACATTCATTCCTTTGACACTTAGAACAGATGGTGCAATAGCAAAATGGAGATGGACCTTTAAGAAACAGGACAGCTCTAGCCACAGTGAGATACCACCTCACACCCGTCAGAACGGCTAACACGAACTCAGGCAACAACAGATGCTGGCGAGGATGCGGAGAAAGAGGATCTCTCTGCACTGCTGGCGGGAGTGCAAACTGGTGCCGCCACTCTGGAAAACAGTATGGAGGTTCCTCAGAAAATTAAAAATAGAACTACCCTATGACTCAGAAATTCCACTAGTAGGTATTTATCCAAGGGATACAGGTGTGCTGTGTCAAAGGGACACATGCACCCCAATGTTTACAGCAGCACTATCAACAATAGCCAAAGTATGGAAAGAGCCTAAATGTCCACCGAGGGATGAATGGATGAAGAAGATGTGGTATATATACATACAATGGAGTATTACTCTGCAATCAAAAAGAATGAGGTCTTGCCATTTGCAACTACATGGATGGAACTAGAGGGTATTATGCTAAGTGAAATTAGTCAGTCAAAGAAAGACAAATATCATATGACTTCACTCATGTGAAGACTTTAAGATACAAAACAGATGAACGTAAGGGAAGTGAAGCAAAAATAATATAAAAACAGGGAAGGGGACAAAAACATAAGAGACTCTTAAATATGGAGAGCAAACAGAGGGTTATTGGAGGGGGTTGTGGGAGGGGAATGGGCTAAATGGGTGAGGGGCATTAAGGAATCTACTCCTGAAAACATTGTTACACTACATGCTAACTAACTTGGATGTAAATTTAAAAAATAATAATAAATTTTTAAGAAGATAAAAAAAATTAAAAGAAGAACAGCCCCAGGGCGCCTGGGTGGCTCAGTTGGTTAAGTGTCCAACTCTTGGTTTCAGCTCAGGTCATGTTCTCATGGTTTGTTGGTTCAAGCCCTGCATCGGGCTCTGCGCTGACAGTGCAGAGCCTGCTTGGGATTCTCTCTCTCTCTCTCTCTCTCTCTCTCTCTCTCTCTCTCTCTCTGTCTCTCTCAAAATAAATAAATAAAATACAAAGAAGAAACAGGACCGCTCCATTCTTTGTGCAGCATCTTAGCAAGGCTGCAGGGCTGACCGCTGAGCTCAGAGCTTCACAATGCCTCCCAAGGAGAAGGAGAAGAAAGATGCCGGAAAGCCGGCCAAGAAAGACAAAGACACAGTGAGCAAATCTGGGGGCAAGGCCAAAAAGAAGTGGTCCAAAGGCAAAGTTCAGGACATGCTCAATGACCTGGTCTTGTGTGACAAAGTGACGTATGACAAACTTTGTAAGGTCCCAACTAGAAGCCATCGTCTCTGAGAGACTGAAGATTCGAGGCCCCCTCGCGGGGATAGCCCTTCAGGGAGCTCTTTAGTGAAGGACTTTGTGAACTGGTTGCAAAATACAGAGCTCAAGTCATTAACACCAGAAACACTAAGGGTGGAGATGCCCCAGCTGCCGGCGAAGGAAGATGCACGAACAGATCCCACTAACTGTACATTTTGAAAAATATAAATTTCTTAAATTAAAAAAAAAAAAGAAAGAAATAGGACAGCTCCAATCTGGAACAGTCAGATTCACAGAGAGAGAAAGTAGCCTGGTAGTTGCCAGGAGCTGGGGTGAACGGATGGGATGGCCAGTTATTTCATGGCTGTAGAACTTTAGTTCTGCAGATGAAAAGGTTCTGGAGGTGCGCCTGGGTGGCTCAGTTGGTTACATGTCTGACTTCAACTCAGGTCCTGATCTCACGGTTCGTGGGTTCGAGTCCTGCATCGGGCTCTGCACGGTCAGCATGGAGCCTGCTTGGGATTCTCTCTCTCCCTCTCTCTCTGCCCCTTCCCTACTTGCGTGTTCTCTCTCTCTCAAAATAAGTAAAAAACTTTAAAAAAAGATGAGAAAGTTCTGGAGATTGGTTGAACAACACTGTGAATGTATGGAATGCTACTGAAATGTACATAATGGCTAAATGGTAAATATCATGTTTCTGTATATTTTACTGCAGCTGGAAATGATTCATTAGCCTAGACGAAGCCCGTCCTCTTTCACTCAGTCTTGTCAACTGTGAAATGGGTTGCTGTGAAAACCCAGGCAAATCATGGATGTGTAATAGCAAGAGCGGCAGCTTTCTTTTTCCAAGAGAAAGAGAAAGGCGCTTGGGCGGGGCCAGCTGGTCTTCGGACTCATAGAATTTGAAGGCTGACAGGGGCCTCACCCATCTGGTCATTCCTTTTTACTTTAAGCACTATTTTATGAGTATTTTTCCTCATTCTGGAGCTAATCCCTCCACGCACTGCATTTCAGCCTCATGATAGTCCTAAGAGGTGGGCGTTGCTATCTCCATTTCATAGATCAGGAAACAGAGGCTCAGAGCGGCAGCAGCTGGCCAGAGAGCATGCCCAGTGAGCTGCAGAGCTGGAACCCATCTCTTGGTCGGCCTGGCGCTGATATCGGCAGTTGAGGTCAGACCCAGAGCCAGGCGTCCTCCTGTGTTTGAGCTGCTGCACAGCCCCCCTGTCTGGGATAAGGGAAGTGCTGGCTGCAACTCTTGGCTCACCCTTGACCTCTCCCCAGGCCTGGCCTTGCTCTCATTCCTCTCTCTCAGGATTGCCAGGCCTCCCCTGGGTGAAGGGTCCTGTCCTATCTGCCAGGCTCCCTCCCAGCCAGAGGCGATAAGCCAGGGCCAGCGTGGAGAGGAGAATGCAGAGGGGCTCTGATCCTCTGCCTCAGGCTGTCCCAAAGTTGGACTGTGTCCTGAACCCAGGCCTCTTTACTCTGACCCTGAACACGTCTCTAATGTCCCGTCCACGGGCCACCCCTGGCCCTGGTTGGAAGGCAGCCGAGCGGTTACACAATCTTCCCTGCTGCCAGCCCAGTGCAACGGGCTCAAACCCTGACTCTCCCCGAAGCTGAGGCCGGGAAGAGTTTGCTGACTCCGACTTTCGGGATGTGCTGGGGTGAATCAGTGGCTCATGTGTCGAGCCTATAACTGCCCAATACCCTCCTGCCCAGTGTATACTCTTACAGGCTCCCAGATCCAGGGAAGACAAGCAAGAGACGTGTGTTCTCTTCTTTCCCTCCCTATTGCCTCCCTGCCCCAGGCAGCTGGGAGGCTCTCACCTTCCAGAGCGCTCAGTGGTACCTCCCCCTGGAAGCCTGCCTGACACCTCCGTTCCGTTAGGGAGGCAGCCCCCTCTCCAGCCCACCGATAAACGCAGTAGCAGCGATCACACACGTATGCATTCCACCTCCCTCAGCACCGGGTGTCCCTTGAAGGCTTTTCACCTCTGTGTTCCCAGGGCACCACACAGTAAATACTTGGTTCTAAGTATTGGAGACTCTTCATTGTCTATTGCTGCCTTAAAAAAATTACCCCAAAACTTCGTGGCTTAAAGCAACATTCATATACGACCCCGGAGTTTCTGTGGGACAGGAATCCGGGCACGGCTGAGCTGCAGCCTCTGGCTCGAGGTCCCTCACAGGCTCCAATCAGGGGGGTGCAGCCACCTCAACTGGGGGGAATCCGCTTCCAAGGTCGCTCTGATGGTCATTGGCAGGACTCAGGTCCTTGCAGGCTCTTGGGCTGAGGGCCTCAATTTCTTGCTGGTTGCTGGTGGTTGCCATGTGGGTCTGTCCCGAGGGCGGCTCACACCACGACACTGGCTTCAATCGGAGCCAGCAAGTGAGAGGGCGAGAGGTGGTGGGCAGGCAGAAGCAGAGAGGACCTCCCCTCATTTTTGCCGTGTTTTCTTCCTTCTGGTGAGTCACCAGGTCCAGCCCGCCCTCAAGGGAGGGATCCCACAGGGGCTTACACGCCGGGGAGGCGGTATTACCATGGAAGCTGCTTACCACAGACCCGGATTCCAAAGCCCGCACCGTGCCTGAGTTTAGAGCCTGGCATTTCTATCTGCTTTGAGTAAGTGGCTTAACCTCAAGTGCCCACAAATTGGGGGAAATACCTTATTTCATCAAACTTAAGGTGGTGTTGATATAGCATTATTTCATATGCCATTAAGCAAGAACACTCTCAGGGTGCCTGGCTCAGGCCAGTGGGTTGAGTGTCTGACTTCAGCTCAAGTAATAATGTTGCAGTTCGTGAGTTTGAGCTCTGTGTCAGGCTCTGTGCTGACAGCTTAGAGCCTGAAGTCTGTTTCAGATACTGTGTCTCCCTCGCTCTGCCCTTCCTCCCACTCTCTCTCTCTCAAAAGTAAATAAACATTAAAAATTTATAAGAAAGATCACTCTCTGCCCATTCATTGGAAGATGCACCCCATTTCAGAGAGGTTAAAATGGGGGAAATGGTGTGCTGTGAAATTTATGAATCACATGATATCTATTTCCTAAAGTGGTGCTGAGGCTTACATATACAGGAAGGCTGCAAACGGGGGCAAGCCAGCCAGATAGTCCTTCTCATTAATGAGCCAATGAAATTAATCCACACCTACACACTGAGGGCAAGACCTTTGTCCGATGATCCCTAGAAGTAAGGCCACGGGGAGCAGGGTAGAATCTTTGCCTCTGGAAAAAGAGGGATTCTCATATACATAAAGGAAATTACCTTAAAACAGATACCAAGTGCTGAGGGTGCATGAAAGAGAATGGGAAGCCACGTATGGTTTGGGGTAGGGAGAATCTGGGCAGGATCCCTGGAGGAGGTAGCATTGGAGCTCACCTCGAGAGTGAGAAGCATTGGTGCAGTAAAGATGGGGGTGGGATCCTACAGGTGACCAGAGCCTGAGAACTCATGGGGTTGCCCCCGGGTGAGAGAAGAATCTGGAAAGGCAGATGGAGCCCACTCTCCAGGGAAGCAATAGAGATGGAGTTGTCCTCTGCCCCAAGAGCCTTACCTTCTGTGCTTGCATTTCTTTTTTCTTTAATGTTTCTTTATTTTTGAGAGAGATAGTGCAAGCAGGGGAGGAGCAGAGAGAGACGGAGACATAGAATCGGAAGCAGGCTCCAGGTTCTGAGCTGTCAGCACAGAGCCTGATACAGGGGTCGAACCAAAACCTGTGAGATCACGACCTGAGCCAAAGTCAGATATTTAACTGACTGAGCCACCCAGGCGCTCCTGTGCTTGCATTTCATTCTCACAGTACTCTGGAGCTTAGCCCCATTTTTCAGATGAAATAACAGAAGCTCGGAGAGGGGAAGCAACTTGCCCGGTTTCTCCATAGGAAGTTAGAATGCCAGGCTATCAGGTTCAGTGCTAGACTTTGGCCACGTTATCACTTGGAGAAATCAAAGGGAATGATACATTCTAATCATGCTATTTATTATTGCTTCCACATTCTGATCACACTGGTTCTGGGCCAGGTGGTGTGTTTAGGGCTCCCTAGAGGTAGTGCTAAGGAATCGGGGGAGGATTATTTCCAGGTTACCTACAAAAGCAATTGGGATTTACTGGTGTGGGGTCCTGGAGCTGGTAATGTGGGGGCTCTTGAAGTTTTTCGAATATGCGGGACTTGATGGCTATTGATGGCAAGCCAGTCCCTTCTCCTGTGTGAGCCCATTTCCTCGTCTGTAAAATGAGTAGGTCCAGCTGGGGTGTCCCAAACTTCCCTTGTTAAAAAAAAAAAACACCAGTTGCGGGTCCCTATCACAAGCCTGCCCCCAGCAAGGACAGGAGAAGCTATCTGTATAATCATATAGACTCACGTGGGCTATATCTTGTGGGAACTCTTGGAAGCATAATTGCTCAAGGCCCTTCTGCCTCTGAGGACTGTGATTTTAGGACTCAAATTTCAAATCAAAGCCCTTCCTTTGAAATCTGCATTCCGCAGATTCTTGCCTTCTCTTTTCCCCCAAGGCAGCAATTGGAGCAAAAATACCACAGCTGGGGGACCAGGGGTCTGGAGATCCAGTCCTCTGCCCCTGCCTAGCTTTCTGATCCAGGAGGGTCGTTTCCTTTCCCTGAGTCTCAGTGGGAGAACAAAAGGGGCGATAGCCGCGAGTGGGGTCGGAGGGATCTTACCCTCCTCTGCCTCAGCCAGTGAGCCGCAGCCTTGGCATGGACCTGAAATACAGCGGCTGTGATTTGCTAGACTACAGCCCACCTTGGCGGGTGGATGTCTGGCTGTTTTGTAGAGATCCCGTGATGGCATGGGCTTCACAAGCCCAGTGGACTGAACGACCCGAGTAGGAGGCCAAAAAGACAGTGTGAATTCCTGGGGATGGGAGGTCTATGGGGTCAACTGAGCTTAGAGATCACAGGGGGGGAAGCATTGGGATTTAGGCTCCCCAGACCCCAAACCGTATTCAGGTGGCCATAGCAAAGGTACAGGGCAACCTCACACAGTTGTATGGTTTCCACACTGCACAAATACCCTTGGTGAGCTGGGACTGCAATCCAACCTGTGCTTTGCGGGCCTAGTCGCATGCCGGCATGACTCTGCTGCTGCCCCAAGCAGGGCCTCAGCACCAGGTCACTGCCAAAGGGCATCCTTTCTCCATCGTCACAAGGCACATCACAGGCTCTTGGTGTTTGTGTATGGGAGTTACCCCCAAGAGCCTGGGTGGGACAGCCGTGACCCTTGGAGTACTGTGGGGAGGAAAATCTATCTTGAATCACTTCTAGCACCTTCTGTGCTGGTTAGAACAGAAGACACAACTCCAGCCTGTGGAAAAGGACTGTTTTGTCCATTCCCCTTGCCTTGTCTTTCCATCACTAAGGGTTTAACCCTCAGCCCTCACCCCCAGCAAACTATCTCAGGCTCCAGCTGCCAGAATTTGGTTAATTTTTTTTTTTAAGTGACTCTCTTTTGTCTCCCAGAACAGGGATCTGGGACATTGGGACATCTAGGTTGTTCTTGTGAGGTCCTCAGGGCAAAGCCAGCCTTCTGAACTGTCAACGGGGAGGGGTGGGTTCATGGAGGCTGCTCCAGTCTGAGAGGTCCGAGGCTTTGTCTGGGGGTCCCTACTCACCTGGGTACTTCTGTTGACCCAAGCGTCCTCAGTCCTAACTGCTCTTGGCCTTCCCCATGGCCCCCTCTCAGGCTGTGTTTCCTGACCTCGCTGGTGGGCTGTCCCATTGACCCCCTCCATGCCTTGACCCTGTCATGCCTCCCTGCCTTTGTTTGGGTCATATAAGAGATCCCTTGAACCAATATATTCAGTCAATAAGCTTTCAACTTTATCATCTATCTATCTATCTACCAACTTAGTGAAGGAAGGTATTACCCCTCCAGGAAGCCCTCCAAGTCCCTCTCATGGGGTAAGGGACCCTCTCTTTGAACTCCCACAGCACTCTGGCCATGATCTCTAGAGCACAGCAACACACTGTTCTGAAATCAAATGCTTCGAAGTATGTATCCCCCTCTGGTCTAGGAGCAGGTTGGGGTTGGGGAAAGTGGCTCTTTTTTCTTTCTTTTCTCTTTTTTAATTTTTAAATGTTTATTTATTTTTGAGAGAGAGAAAAAGTGAGTGGGGTAGGGGCAGAGAGAGAGGAAGACTCAGAATCTGAAGCAGGTTCCAGGCTCTGTGCTGTCAGCACAGAGCCCGATACAGGGTTCGAACCCAAAACTATGAGATCATGACCTGAGCCAAAGTCGGCCGCTTAACCAACTGAGCCACCTAGGTGTTCCAAACGAGATAATTTATTTATTATTATTAATTTATTTTTAACATTTTTAAAAAAATTTTTGAGAGACAGAGACAGAGCAGGGGAGGGGCAGAGAGAGGAAGACACAGGATCAGAAGCAGGCTCCAGGGTCTGTCAGCACAGAGCTCGATGTGGGGCTTGAACCCATGAACTGCAAGAACATGACCTGAGCCAAAGTTGGCCACTTAACTGACTGAGCCACACAGGTGCCTCGATTATTATTTTTTAGGTTGGCTCTACGCCCACAGCCCAAAGTAGGGCTTGAACTCACTATCTTGAGATCAAGAGTTGCAAGTTCTGACTGAGCTAGCTAGGTGCCCCAACTAGATAATTTATATGCCTGAGCTAACTTTTCAAAACTCATACTGTTTTTGTTCACAGCGGTTCATTTCCTTTCTTTCTGCTTCTTTTTAAAAATATTTATTTATTTATTTATTTATTTATTTGAGAGAGAGAGAGAGAGAGAGAGAGAGAGAGAAGCAGACTCTGAGCTGTAAGCACGGAGCCCAACATGGGGCTGAACCCACAAACTGTGAGATCATAACCCGAGCCAAAGTTGGATGCTTAACCCAATGAGCCACCCAGACGCCCCTCACAGCAGTCCATTTTCTAGTTATCAGTTAGTTTCTTTGTTCAGGCCCCTGCCTGATGGTGTTGACATGTAATCACCTGAACCTGGTTGAAGCCACTCACCCTCTGCTCCAGAGCCACAGGTTCACAAGGACCAGCCATCACTGAGCTGATGCATCACAGTGCCTGTAGCATGGCTAGCCCAAGAGAAGGGCTGTGCCTTTCCTGAGGGATACAGGGGCCCATATCTTACTCGTACACAGCAGGAGAGATAAGATACAGACAGAAAATGTTGAAGTCACAAGGCAGGCACACTAGAAGAGTAATAGGGAAACAATGTAATAGGGACTTGGTGTCTACCAAGTCCAACCACTTTTTCCTGGCATACCACTAGGCCCATAGTAGGTGTGCAATCAAATGAATTGTTAATTGAATGAATATGTGACTCTGGAGAACTGGGATTTTAATCCTGTTCTGCTACTAAAACCATGGTGTTGGACTGACCTATGTTGAAGTCCAGCCAGACAGGTGGAAGGAAGGACAAGAGAGTTGAAGAGACAAACATAACAGATACAACAGTCAGAGAAGAGAATGAAGTTGTAATATCTCTCCATGCTCAATAGGCAATTTCTAGTTAACAAGACGAAGTTCTCATAGTCCTCGATCCTCCCAACTCCCTGAAAGCAAGT